>CBVK0103021412.1:0-15262 GCA_900067695.1 Picea abies | reverse complement strand
TTTAATTTATTAAAAGTTTGTCTCATACATGTGTCCAATAAAAGAGGACAGTTGGGAAAGTTAAATCTTTTCTCAATAGTAATCAAATAATAAATTACATAATCCAAAATTTCAAATTTGGATTTGCCATAAATGGAAAATTATTTCTGAATCTGAATTTTTTGAAAAAAAAAATCTATTTCTAAATTCAACTTAAAATTTATTTTTCCAAAATTTGAGGATATTACATCCTCTCCCCCTTAAGTGAAACATTGTCCTCAATGTTCATTCATCTCTCAGAATTGGGTTTGATCAGATTTCATCGTATCTTCCTCCAATTCCCAAGTGGCCTCCTCAAGACTAAAGTGCTTCCATGCACTTTTACTTGGGTGATGGCTCTGTTCCAAAGTACTTTTTATTTCCTTTCCAGAATGCATAGAGGCTCTTCCTGGAAATCTCCTTTTGGTTCCACTTTCACCATGTTCCTATAAATTATGTGACTAGGATAATATATATATATATATTTAGTAATGAAACATGAGAAACAATATGAACTTTTAAATTTGCAGGAAGTGCTAGTTGATACGCCACGGTTCTGATTCGAGTTAAAATATCGAAGGGGCCACAAAACCTTGGTGCCAACTTGGAACAATTCCCCATATTTAGAGAGATACTTCTTTCCTTGACTTTTATATATACATGTTCCCCAATTTGAAATTCTTGATGTCTTCTTTTTAAATCTGCATAGCTTTTATGTCAGTCTTGGGCCTTTTTAAAGTTTTGTTGTACTCTTTTTACCAATCTCTCCATTTCATGAAGCATTTTTGGTCCCACCATAATCCTGTCAACTGGATTATTCCAAGTAATCGAGGTCATGCATTTCCTTCTATATAACACTTCGAAGGGACTCATCTTAGCCAATGTCTAATAATTGTTATTGTAAGCAAACTCAACTAGGTGTAGGTATTCCTCACACTTAGTTGGTTTCATCCTTACATACATTCACAACATGTATTTGATAATATGGTTTGTTCATTATGTTTTCCCATCCATTTGTGGATGGTAGATTGTGCTTAAATTCAGGTTAGTATCCAAGCCTGCAAACAATTCTTTCCAAAAATTTGATGTAAATTTGACATCTCTATCGGAAATCACCATCTTAGGAATTTGATGCAATCTAAAAATTTCTTTCATAAAATTTGTAGCTATATTAATTATTTTGTAAGTATATTTCATAGGTATAAAATGTGTAGATTTTCTTAGTTTACCAATCACTACCATAATCAAGTCATTTTTTCTTTGAGTCTTAGGAAAACCTGTGATGAATTCCATCGAGATAATTTCCAATTTCCATTTTGGTATAGGCAAAGGTTGTAACAGACCTGTTGGATGTTGATGTTCACCCTTTACCTATTGACAATATAAGTATGTGAACAAATATTCAGTTGTTTCATTCTTCATGTTAGGCCAATAAAACAATTTTGCTAAGGATGTTATCGTTTTCTAGTATCCTGGATGACCATATCACAACCTTTTGTGCAATTTGTCAAGAATTATTGTCTTTAAATCAATAGAGTTAGGTACATACAGTCGGTTCTTGAGCCCTAACATTCCATTTTTATCTATACTAAGATATGTTATGTTCATTTTTTCTGCATTTCCTTTCAATTATGTTATTTTTTTAATGTAATTTTCATCATTACTGCTTGCATATTTTATTCTTTGTTCGATATCGTTTTCTTCTTTGTTGATACTTACTTCATAGATTTTTCTAGTCCTCCAACTTAGTGTATCAGCAACTTTTTTTTCTTTACCTTTGATGTCTCATACCTCAAAATCAAACTCACTTAAAAATTCCAACCATATTTCTTGCCTTGCATTGAGATCTGGTTGACTGAATAAATACTTTACACCATTGTTGTCGGTTGGTAACATAAATTTTCTTCCCATTAAATAATGTCGCCACATTTTTAATGCATGAATAACGGTTGCTAATTCTAAATTGTGAGTCACATAATTCCGTTCATGTTCTTTCAGTTTACGTGATTCATAACAGATGACGTGTCTATCTTGTGTTAGCACAAATCCTAATCCATCTTTCCTTACATCCACACAAATTGTAAAATCTTTATCGAGATGCACTACCTTTAGGATAGGTGTTGTAGTTAACAATATTTTTATTTTATCAAATTTGTCCTCACACTTTTGCGATTAAATAAATTTTATTCCCTTTTTTTGTAGTGATGTAATCGAATATGCGATCCTGGAAAATCCTTCGATAAATGTATGGTAATAACCAATAATTCCCATAAATGATCTTATGTCTTCTACATCCTTAGGGATAGGCCATTCCATAATAGATTTTATCTTTTCTAGGTCAAATGCAATACCATCTTTAGGCATTACGTGTCATAATTATTGTATCTTTCTTTGTTAGAAGTCGCACTTATCAAACTTTGCATACAATTTATGTTCTCTTAAGGTCTACAATACTATTTTCAGATGTTCTTCATGTTCTTCTTCTATGTTTGAGTAAAATAGAATATCATTGATAAAAACCAACACAAATTTATCCAAATATTGGATGAATATACTATTCAACAAGCACATAAAGGTTGTTGGTGCATTAATAAGTCCGAACGGGATTATGACAAACTCATAGTGTCTGTAACATGTTCTAAATGTTTTTTTATTTATATATTCATCCTTTATTCTGACTTGGTGATAACCACTCCTTAAATCTAGCTTAGAAAATATCTTTGCTCCTCCAACTTGGTCAAAGAGATCGTTAATTATAGGTAAGGGATACTTATTCTTAATCGTCATTTTATTCAATTGTCAATAGTGAATACATAGTTTCAAGGTTCCATCTTTCTTCTTAAAGAATAAAACCGGTGCTCCCCAAAGTGAAACACTTGGTCTAATATATTCCTTATCTAGAAGTTCTTGCAACTGAATTTTTAGTTCTATTAATTCAGGTAAACTCATTCTATAAGGTGCCTTTGATACCGGGGCAGATCCAGGTAGTAGATCGATAGAGAAATATATCTCTCTCCTTGGAGGTAGTTCTGGTATTTCATCTACAAATACATCCTTGAACCCACATAGAACTGCAAAGTCTTCTAAACTTGGTTTTCTTTCTTCCCTTAGGAGATTAGTTACTTGTAGAACATAAATTTGGCAACCTTTGTTCATACATTCCTTAAATTGCATCATTGATATTTTCCTAACAGACATTGTTTTCTAATTCCTTGTAATGTTCTAACTATGTTAATTTCACCTTTATACAAAAATGACTTTTCATAACAATATAATATCACTTTATGTTTCTCTAACCAGTCCATTCCAATAATTATATCGTAATACCACAAACGTAATATGTTCACATTTAACTTTATACTTTGTCCATTTATGCTTAGCTCACAATCATAAATAAAATATGTTACCTTTCTTTTGGTCCCTGTTGCTAACTGTACTAACCAGGACTTAGCATGCTTTACCTTCTTTAACTTATTCAATTCAACTAAGGCTTGAGTAATATAACTCAGACTAGCTCCTGGGTCAATTTGTATAGAGACATTATGGGAATGAATTTTACCTTCAATTTCCACAATAGTGGATTGATGATATTCATGTTTGTCATCCGGAGCTGCATTGATTTTATGCACACTTCTACCAATGTCTCCAACCGTTGAAGCCTCTTGAAGGTTATAGACTGAAGTTCTTGTTGTAGGATTTAAGAATGGGAAATTTATCCATAGGTGGGGTTCTCCACACTCCCAACATTTCAATGGTTGTATAGGACTGTCCCCAACATTCTTTACTCCCAAATTAACTAGTCTATTTCCCCATTGGGAATTTTGTGTATTAGAATGATAGTCCTTCATTTGGAAACTTTTTTCCATGTTACGGAAAGGGGCTGGTTGGAAGCCTTTACTATGCTAATTCCTTATATCTTGTTTCTTATCTTTCCATGTCTTGGGAGTTTCATATCTTTGTTTGTACTGATCATAGCACATCCAAGCCTTTCTGAACACTTCATTTAAATACTTAGGATTGTCGAATTCAATTTTTTCCTTGTACGACTATGATAGACAATGCAAGAACCTTTGTATATTTACTTTTTCCTCTTTGATGTATGGTAGAAACATAAACATATCTAGAAATTTATTTATCAGATCATCCATGGTCATTTGTCCTAGTCACAGTTTGTAAAATTCCTTAGTTTTTCTCTCGTAATAACTTTCTAATAAGTACTTATTTTTGAAATACTTTTAGCATTCTGATCATTCCATTCGTTTTTCTTTCAATCCCTTGGCTAATTTCAGGTCTTGCCACTAGATACTAGATTTTCCTTTTAAGTTGTAAATGGCCATTCTGAATTTCATATTACTATAGTAGTTATAAATTTGGAAGTATTTCTTTATATATAGTAACCATGCTTTATCCTCCTCACCATTATTTTATTATCCATCAAATGTGGAAGGTTTTATTTTCTTGAATTCACCTTCCCGGTGATCCACTTGTTTTCTTTTTCTTCATGTAGATGCCTTGTTTTCTGTCATGTGTGTGTCTTCGAAAGAACTATCCTCTTATTTTGTTTCAAGAACAGATTTCTTATAGGACTTTTTTTTGACCTCTTATTCTTTTTCATTTTCTTTTGGACTCTTCTTTTTTACTATACTTTGTAGCAACATTTCATTTATTTCTAATTGGTCTTCCTATGCTTTCTTCATCTTTTCGCTATCTCCTTTAAATCCTTGTCATTCCACGATGAGGTTTCATATCGTTTGCAAGACTTGAGTGGTTGAAATCCATTCAATGTTATGTTTTGGGTCTCTAAGAAGTTCTTGGTTTGGATTCCCTTCAGGTCTGTCTCCTTCTTCATTCTGTGCTGACATTTTCATAATAGACAAATTGATTTTCTGTTTATAATAGTAAATGTGTTTGTTAGATTTGCTTTCAAAGAAACAAAATAAAATTATGGTGTTTCCCTGAGGTCCAATCGATGTAACCTACAACTCTGATACCATATTTAATATACCCGAAATTTCGCTTAAAAAAAAAAACTCATTGATTAGGAAAATAACATTTATAATTCATTGAACCTTCATGACATAAGAACATATTTCCTTAAAAATTGTAAGTCTATGTTTAAGCATATAAAAATTTCACTCTATTGGACTAACCATCCTAAAAGGATATGTGAGAGGTTTAATGTCCGAATAAAAATTACTTCCACTATAAATTCATGGCACTTTCATTATACGAACTCCTAATCTATGATATCCTGGTATTGTACTTGAAGTTCTCACATCTGATCACACTGTTAAAGGTTAACTAGGACTAACAAGTCCATAGTATAAATTTTATTGCACATATAAATATATTGCACCATACCCATGCTGACCATATAAAAAATTATAACCTATGATATGAAATTAAGGATTTACTTATGTAAAGTCCTCTTGTAAGAAAAGTGACTATGATGTTATGACCCTAGCGGACTAGGAGACATAACCACCATAGACTATAGCTCTCGCACTAGGGTGAAGAAATTACCATACAAAAATTAACTACCATACTAAACACCCTCCAAAGTATATTCACTAGGGTGAAGAAATTACCATACAAAAATTAACTACCATACTAAACACCCTCCAAAGTATATTCACGGGTATCATACAATATATAGTAGAAGTTAGGTAGGAAGTTACCAGTGCATAGTTAAAAATCACCCAACTTTTTGGTTACCTGTCTACTCCAATAATTAAGTGACTTTGGTGATGGGTTTACATGGATGCCAGGTTGGTCTGGACCTAGGACAAAGTTTTTTTTTGGAATTTACTCTAGGGAAACTTCATCAATGGCAGACTTACCAACCTAGTACCCTCTAGGCCTGCCACTATAGCGAAATTCCCACTGTGAGATTGACACTTTAGACAATTCGCATGGTCAGGAGTGGGGTGGTGTAACCGACACTCCTCCGCACCTTCTAGGCATTCGATATTCCATTACTCCTTCATAACTATTCTCATGAGTCTATTCCGCTTGGTCATTTTTCTATCTACGCTTTGCAACATGTGTTAGAACTCGACCCTGTGATTGTATTCAACCCTGGAGATACTATTAGACTCTGTGAAGTATTTTCCTTTGGAGATAGTATTCGTCTCTATGAAGTATTCACTCTTGGTGATAGTATTGAGCTTTGTGAATTATTCACTCTTGGAGATAGTATTCGGCTCTTTGAGTATCCCCATGACACAGTAAGTAATCTATTATCCCTCTATGACATTTTTATATGGATTCTTCTATGATGAAGTGTTATCTCCTTACGGTGCTTGGTGTGAATTCCTTCTTGTGAAAAATTAGATTCATGTGAAAAACCCTTTGAAAAATGTTCGTTGTATGGTTTAATATACTCTCTATGTGGTATACCCTCCATGTCTAGGTAGTGTATGCTCTCTGTGAGGAGAAAACTCTATGTATTTTAAATACAATGTATTTCATGTGTGTTATCTATACATTGAATATTCTTTGAAGAGAAGTTTATCTTTTTCATATATAAACATCATGCATTCTCTGGCAAGAATAGTCTCTGTGTATAAGTACATTTTTGTGGGGATTATCCTTTGTCTAGGCATCATGTAATTATTTTTGGAACAGATAGTCTCCTTGTATAATTTATTTATGGGTTTTATCCTTCATCTATGCATCGTGTAATTCTATGTGGAAAATTATTCTCTATGTACAATTTTTTTATAATACCACTGCTCTTTGTAATATTTATGTACACAAGGTTTTCAAACTACATAGGATGAAAGACCCGCAACCTTTGTATGGGGTTACTATGTAAGAGGGAACTGAAAACCTTTGAGACATGGGTGAAGGATGATTTTGAAAGTAGTTAATCCAATCCCGAACCTCATTGTTTTCAATTTCAAACTCTTAGTGGATATGTTTTCGGACATCGTTATTTTCACTATGTATAGAATTCGTGATTTCACTTTATAATTTATATGACAAGGTGGAAGATCCTTATTCATTGAAAACAACGTTTATTTGTGTGGAAATTGTGGTTAAGATAGATCCTTATCGAGAAGGAAACTTATTATGTCTCTATTAATACCCATGCCTATTTCAATCTAGCCCTTATCAATATTAGCTCGACTGTTATAATTTAACCTGTTATAATTTTGAGATAGATTTTTCATGCGAAAACTCTATTTAACATACAGGGTCGCCTTATTTGGTTATAAATGAAACATTTACTCTAATTACCTTCATCCGATGAATAATCAAGGCACTAAAACGTAGGGTTTTTTTTAAAACATTGCAATTTTAAAAGGAAAGATTCTCACTCAAAAACTTTGTACACCCAGATCACCTCGTTTGTGCCTCTGTGGTGTTTCATTATTTAACTTATTAATGTGTTTAGTTCATATAAATAACTTGTTCCAGATTGCATTATGTGCGTCTCAGTTACTATTTAATTTTGCATTCTTTCTTCACCGTAATCCCTAACTTTGATGGGATTTTGTCTGTGTGAAATAATAACTATGTTTTTAGTACATTGGTCTCCTTACAGCATGTAGAGGGGTCCTAAATCCCTTTAACTCAACAGCAGGAACCAAACCCACCACCGAGGCTCAATAAGACTCTGAAATGCTTGATAGTGGAATGGTTCTCCAGATATTATGATTCGGCCAATTAATCGATGGGATTTACGTAGTGATTAAAAAGATGTATTCTCGCAAAAAATCTAGCTTCATCTTGAACGTTCTCTTTTTTGTATTTTCTCTTATAGGTGGGTCTGATACCAGAAATGTGTTGGTATAAACTAGCTGAGTAACAAAGGGAAAAATTTTAACTATTGAAGAAGGTTGAGCTCGGGATAACCCTCATGCTCAAGCATGCAGACAATGATTATTACACCTACAACAAGCCTAATACATCAACTTGTTGGTATTCCAATTATTGACTGAGATACAATTATCGAAAGAAAACATACATGCAATAAACGATGGAAAGAAAAATAGTTTCCTTAGATCTAATCATTAATCACACATTAACACAACGATTTTCTTTCCATCATTAGAGACAAGAACTATAAAACATTGAATCAACTAACTTATCAATACATTTAGAAACTCTTACTCGTTACAACATCCATTCATCCTTAGATCCAATCACACACACCTTTGATGAAAAACATAAAATTGTCTCTGGTCCTAAACATGACTTCTCAATTAAGGAAGCTCCAAAATAGTTCTTTACAAATCCAAAAATGAGGGTCTTTGCAAAAAACATCGACCCTTTCTAATAGGATGATCCTCTTGTTTAAAACAAATTATTAACTAAAAATAACTATCAAAAGTGCAAGATAAGGAAAACAAAACATCGCCACATGGCACTTTCATCTCTCAGTATTCTAAGAGTCATCAAATGGTTTCGCTTGAGTGCATGACTCTTTGCATACTCTGACCATTTGATGAAGAGTTCCTCACATGTGTTGGCATATGGGAATCTATGTTGGTCCATCGGGGCCGAAAGTATCTCCTTTATTTCCACTGCTCGTGCCCAATACTTGACTAATTTAGCACTTAACTACTATAACACTATCTGAGCCTTCGTCGAGTTCTCCATGAATTGTTGTACTTGACCTGGCGCCATATTCACCACCGTTTCTATCTCCACAATGCAGTATCGGTCTCTTTCTACATGTAGTTTGACAATGTCATGGAAGTCGACAAACTCATTATGTGTGACAAATTTTGGGAAACCGATGTCTCTCATTGCCCAATTGATCTTCGTCCAACTCCTTTTGCAATTGGCCCATTTATCTTGGATCTCCTGATGAGGTTCTTGGGCCATCTTCACCCAGTATTCGACCAACTTCCTTATATGGTCGATGATGATGTCCCTTAGTACCCGAATGTCGTGCTCTTTGACGTCTTGACCCTTTTGAACTGCACTAATGTAATCAATTCTTTCAACCTCTTGGTGGGATTTCTCATACCATATTTCCATGTGATTGCATGTTTCCAGTGCCATAAAAGTGTCTTCTTGGAAATCGGCTATCCTTGTAGTGAAAATGTGTTTCTCACTCTTGAATTTACTATAGGTATCCTGGAACTCACTTCTCAAGAACATCGTGGCCTGTGTGGAGTCCTGATAGTATTTCACGGTGCAGATGCTCCAACTCCTTTAGTGCAGCAACCAAATCCTCTTCATATTTCCTTTATCTATCCACGGTGGCATCTGTGATCACCATCTCTACATCGATGAGCTCGGATGTATTGGCATGCTCTGTGCTGATCAACTTTTCCTCTGTGGTGATGAGGATGGAACTATCCAGAGTAAGACTCCTCTTCTTAGTGGTTCTCTTCATGATAGATTTCCTCTTTTGATTGCAGGTGATGGATTGTATATCAGAGACCTCATCTACAGTTTCGGGGATCTGTTTCTCTCCCCAAGTAATAATATTTCATAGGCTCCCGACTGTGTATATCTATTCAAGATTGAGTTCTTGAACGCCTTATGTATGTCCTGAAAGTTTGGCCTCTGGTTGTTTCTCACTGGGAGGTAAAGTACTGGTCAAAATTGATGAATCAGGGGCAAGCTCAATACTTACTTGATGGTCGGCTGTCGAGATGTCGATTTCCTATTGTGGAATTTATTTTCATTGTTCACCTGATCCTAGCTCATCCCTCGAATTGTCCATTGGGATTCCCAATGTGTTGAGTGGCTAGGCGTCCAAGGAACTTTCTACCTCGTACGTGTTCTGTGGGCTTCTCTGACTTGGATCATCTAGACCAGGGTAAGATGCTTTCTCAGGTCTTGTTTCCTCTGTGATTTTCACTGGAGTGACTAGGGAAACCTCTGAGCTCTCCTCATTGTCATAGATGGTTATTAGATCAAATAGGGGAAGCTAAATTCAATTTGGATTAGTCCTTCTTATTGGGCTTGACTAGTATCCTTTACCAGATAGAACCCCACATGGAAACCATAGGGTATAAAGTCTCATTTCTTTTCTTTTACCAATGTGGCATTAAATCCCTGTAGGATGGTATGATAAAACATTTCTCCCATGACGATCCCATCTAGGACATGAACTGGTATGATATGTGGTGCTCCAGTGGCCCCAGACACCCTGATGTAGGTTGCGTGCTCGTCGAAGTACCAATGGCCTACCTTGGATATCATTTTCTTGGCTACCTTCGATAGCCTTGGGAATTCCTTCTTAAAAAGAATAAAAGGCAATGAATTCATCACAGATGAGGGAGTAAGATTTATTGTACCTATTTTCCCATAGCACGTTGAAGTAGACATGGAGTGGGAGTTCTACAACATGCCATCCCAGATTCATGCCGACAAAGATGTTCCTAGCGCACATGACATCGAGAAGGTATGAGCCCATGTAGAAAATTTGTGCCTCTCCTTCCTTCAGTGTCTAAGCCTGCAGCACACAAATTCTTATTTTTTTGGAGCTTATTTCTTGCCAGTTGAAAATTCTCCCAAAAATTGCAACTATGTATGCCAAAGGCATCCATGCTTCCGAAAACTTGGAGAAATCCTTTCCTCCGTATAGATGATAGATGAGAGCCATCAAATAGATGTATGGATCCCTCAGGTTGATTGTCTCATACCATCCATTGCTACAATTGGTTAATTTCTTGTCTTCCCTCAACCATGAGGCCATCAACCGACTGGTGTCATGGAATTCATAGAACATCACCATGAATGCCATGTTGAGCCACTCCTCTGGGTCCCTGATTTTGTAGTATTTATGGACCTCTGTCGGAAGGAAAAATCCAATGCACCCGCCATTCTCATCATTGATTAAAAATTTATTCCTATTCATGTGTTCGATGAGCCAGTTCAAGACCTCCATGTAGGGGAAACTGGGGGTTTTGCTCGCCACCATGTGTAAATAAGACCGTCGGATGTTAGGGAACACTTGGTCATCGAGCACCCTTACGTTTGGGTCGTTGTGTGGGATATACTCTAGGTATTCTTCCCTATTAATCATGTTGAAGAGATCCCCCCACTGTGGGAGTGCTACCTTAGATTCGGTGCTTGCCTCTATATCGACAAAGGCCAGAGGCTGGATGAAAACTCTCTTTAGTACTGTCATGAAAACAAGCTCTGGCCTAGGGACGTACTCCGATTGCCTCACAGTCCTTGGAGAAGAACCTTTGCATGTCTCTAATTCTTTTAGTTTTGGTGCCCTCGATGAGCATCTGGTGGTTGGATTTATCAGTGGAATTGTTCCTCTAAAGCTTGTTAAACCTAGTTTTTGATAATCACAAGGGTTAGTATAGTGTTTGAGTTGCTCGTTTTTCTCCTTCATCTTCTCTGAAACTCTCTTACATGAAAAATGATTTTGTTCACAACGGTTCAAGAGATTTAAACAGGTAAAAGCTTACAGTGTCGCATCAACCATTCGATTTGGGTTATGAGTGAAATTTCAATAAATATTTCGAGGAATATTTATAGGATTTAGAACTTAAATTCATCTTGGGTTGACGGTGGAGGCACAAGTGGTGCCGTGGTCTATCGGTGATTTAAATTTTTTTTTTTTAATTGGTGCATGAGGTAGAAACTAATGCGGGATCGGGTATTAATTAGATCCATAAATGTTCAAAATCTGATCGTATCTAACGTTGAAAACGTCCAGTTGTGTCGCTCTTTTAGTGGGTGGATTGGGGGTCAAGATTGGGCTATGAAAATTTTCGTTGATATCCTCCTGCAAAACCTCCATCGTCGATCGATCTTACCATACATTTCTGACATGAAAAAGATGACTCGGAGGTGTGACTAGAACCTAGGGGACCAAGAATGACTCAGGATAGAGCTAGACTATATGACCGTCTTACCTGGTAAAGACACATGGAATTCGAGACCGGTGACTTAATTTGCTTATTCATTTAGCTTATTCATTCTACCTAAGTTCTCTCAAATCGACTCCCTTGAAAAAGTCTCGATGTCAAAAATGCACCGGGGATCGGCGATCATGGATAACTTTATCATGGTCAAAATGTTTGTTGTGATCCTTTTGGATTTTCGGATAACTTTATCATGGTCAAAATGTTTGTTGTGATCCTTTTGGATTTTCCCCGATCCCGATAAAAAATGCGTCGGGCATCGGCTATCGAAAATTTATTTTCGTCCTTTGTTAACATCTGTCCTCCTTGTATCTTATTGATGTCAAAGGGGATTGACTATCTCTCGAGCCTTCATGCGAAAAAATTATGCGAACCAAAAATTCCTTCTTCCGATGTCGATGAAGATCGACACACTGCGACTATTGTTTTCTGAAAGGTTCCTTTACTTACTTGAATTCTTTCCAATGCCAAAATTGGGCGCGTTAGGTGCAATGTTTGGCTGTCGATTCTTAATTCAGGTGTTGAGGCATTTTAATGTTGGGGTTTCATAAGTTCAAACAAACCTGAATAGGTGATGAGAGTCATGATAATAAAAAAAGAAAAAACATTTCCCAAAATGAAATCGAGTCAGACAGTGATGAAAACAAGTGGTTCCCAAAAAGTGACAAAATTTGATAAGGCTTTTTTAGGGTGTGTTGAGTGCTCAACAAATGGCAACTTACTGGATGAAAGTAGAATATATGTTCCTAACTTGGGCTCAGCTGATGAAAAATCTAGTTAATAACTTAACTGGTTTTTATTAGAGCCTCTTCTACCCTTGCATTTAAAATTCTCTGGTTGGTGAAATCTGGGCCTGCCTGTGGGGTTTCAACCTTTATTCCACCTTCGTTTCCTATTACCGTGACCCATGCCCTCTTTTGAAAAAAGTCGAGTAAAGAATTCACTAGCATTAGGCCTTTTAGTTATCATCATTCACTTGCTATGGTGTTGCTCTGCTGCCAGCGAGCATCCATAGCCCCAACAGAGTCACCCCGACGTCACAGACCTTGCTCCACTGCTAGTGAGCATCTATAGCCTTGACATAGATATATGCATACCCTCTCCTACTTTTCACTCATTTGATATAATTGATTTTAGTTCGGCAGAATTCCCTGAGCGAGTGGGAGAGGAGGACGTCTTTTATTTGCAAAAATGAGATGGTTAAGGTGAATTTTTGTTGGGTCATTTTTGAGGTAGATGTAGTCCTTTCTATATTACCATATTTCCCTTCAGGTTTTAACAGACCACTAGGCAGACACTTCTTCACTTTTCCAAGGTTTTTTATTTGCACAGGTTAGATACAGAACTCCTTCAAAACAATCAGAATCCTCTCAACGCTTCTTGTGTTGTATGTAAGCATTAGTTAGGAACATAGTTCGTCATATCGCATGAACTAAGGTCAACCAATGCCTTTCTAAACAAAAAATTCAAAAGTGCATAAAGTACTATAACAAAAAATAAAATAAAATGAAGAACTATGCAATCAACCTACCTAAAAACAAAATAACATGAAAACACACTTTTGTTTTAATAGAAATATTATTTTAGGGCTTGGCCATTCACCAAGAGGGCGTCAGGTCCCCCCCTCAGATTTTTCAACCAATACGTGCCTACCCCAATTTTCTTGGCTACTTGAAAATGTTTGAGCTATAGATTATGAAACTTTGAATTTTTTCCCTTCGGTTCATTTTCTCTGTCCCATTTCAGGACTAAGCCCCTACTTCAAAATTATTCTCTTTGGCCTTATGCTTATCAAACCACCTTTTAACTATCTATTGATGAGATATGAACTTTGATTTTTCTTTCTCCCTTTCTTCTTCCAGCATGAGGAGGGTATCAATTCTTCACTATATAAATGATGAGGGTTGTCCTCTAGAATCTTGAGCAAGATGAAGAGATGGAAGATACAACCTGTTCGGCAGAATGGATTCCTGTCTGTATACCATAAAGTATGGGTAATTCCTTATGGATTCCTTGGGTGTTACTCTATCATCCCATAATGCATTATGAATTGAACTCTACCAATTCCTCTGGTTGTCTGCAACTGTTTTCTTTAATATCCTCACTAGGTTCTTATTGGTTGATTATGCCACTCCATTCCCCTATGGATAGTAGTTTGCATAGTATCTGATTATGATTCCTTTGTCTAAAGAAAAATCTGTCAATAGGGTGGAAGAGAAGTAAGAGACATTATAAAAAACAAGGATGAAAGGCATACCGATACTTGTAATAAGTTGTTCTATGAATTTGATCACCACCTTTTCGTTTACATGAGTTAGAGGGATGACCTCTGCCCACTTCGTGAAATATTCAGTGGAAGTAAGTATGTATCTATGTTGGTTTGAATAAATCGATGTAATTTCTTCTATGATATCTAACCCCCATTGCTTGAATGGCCTAGAGACAGCCACAGGTTGGAGTGGGACAACTGCTCTCTTTTCCCTCTCCGTGCTCATTTGACAAGTTTTACAGTTTCTAGCGTATGTGTGAGCATCCCTGAACAGAGTAGGCCAATAATAGCCAACTCTCAGTATTTTGTGAGTGGTGGTGTTTCCTGTGAAATGTCCACCCACAGGACCATCATGGAGCTCTTTCAAAACCTTGTCTGCATATTCATGTTTGAGACATCTTAAAAGTAACCCATCATAATTAACATGGAAGAGAACCAAATTTATGAGGCGATATTGTGTTGATTTTAACCTAATAGATCTCCTTTCCCTAGGGTTTAGGTTTTCTAGGCAAGTCCCATGATGTAGGAGATAAGTTATTTTCTCATACCAAGATTCTTTCCCTGGGGAGATGTGTGAAGCTTCACCACACCATAGTGCCAATTCATTCTCCCATCCAGGGTATTCATTTACTTGGTCCTGGGATTCAGCTTCCAGTTTACATAATCATTGTCCCTTAACTATTTTAGCAGGTTTTATATCTAGATCAAATTCTTGGACCATTTCCATCCAGATTCCACTTATTTCCCCATCTTCTGGTGAGTGAATAGGGATCGTACTACAGGATGTGGCACAAAGAATTTGGTATGGTTCTTTAGGATGTAAGATATGAAGTGTTTCACTGCATTGTAATATTCATAAGCCTGCTTGTCTATAGCATGGTAATTTAGTTCGACCCCTTGGATATCAGTGCTCATAAATGAGACCGGGGCCTCATTGTTGGCATCATCCTTCTGAGTCAATACTACAACTAACGATTGGTCGAAGGCAAAAGTGTAGAGGAAGAAATATTTGCTAAAGTCAAGACTTCGCAACACTTGAGATTAAGATATTGCAACCTTGATATTGTCGAAAGCACTTTTTCGTTCATCATCCCACTTAAATTCAACATCTTTGTAGATCATTTTT
>CBVK0103021407.1:0-10301 GCA_900067695.1 Picea abies | reverse complement strand
CCTGAGTAATCAAGCCACTAAAATTAACGCTTAATGTTAAAATCAATTAGACTTTTTCATTTGTAGGGTACACCAACTAGAATAGGCTTTAGGGCCTTGGATTAGGTGTGGAGAGGAAAATCTCCAAGGCCACTAAACAGACTTAAGAGTCTGAGTTAGGGAGTGTTAAAGTCCAGTTCTCATAAAAGTTAGTCGGGACCCCCCTCTAACACAAGGGCTAAACACGAGGTTGTGTGAGGAAAGGTAGAGGAGATACCCCTCCAAAGCCAGACCAAGCATAGTGGGGATAGTATTTGAGGGTCATTCTTGGGATTCTGCTGACTACATCTGACAACTGAGCTCTGTGGACCTTGAATCCATTCGAGATCCTCATTTGTCTTCCAAGCCATTTGCTTTATATACCCTTGAAAGGCTTCATACATAGTTATCATGCTCATATGATCTATCTGACTGTCGATTGTACTCGCCTGGTGATCGATTGCGAACTGGCAACCTAGTTTCCTTTTATAGGTATTTACATAGGTGACTGCGGGGGCATACCACGATACCTAGGACAGACGTCGGACCACACTTCATAGAGTATACCCGGAGGGTGTTTTCATGTTCGAGTTACACTTGCACCAGTAAGTTGCTCTAGTGTTGGTTGGCGTAACTGTTCTTCCTACCTTTTGCTTGATTTATCTTTAGGGACTTTTTAGTGTGTGCTCTGTGCTTCCCTCTAGTCTTGACTTAGAGTGTGGGTTCATCATTTCACAAAGTGGAGGATCAATAGCTTCGTCATTCACACAGGCTTCAAGGCCTCCCACCAGTAACTATGGAGCCATCCCCTCCCCCATTGAGGCGAAGATTAAATCAAGAAGGTTCTTTCGAAACTATCGGGCCACAAGAAATTATGCCCGAGTCGGTTCTAAGAGGAGACACTTTTGTACCGGAGGAAGCTAGTGTTTCAGACCTCTAAGCTAGAGACTTCAGACCCTGGAACTCTTTCAAAATTGACCTCTCAAGGTTAGTTCTTGTTCAGATAGACCCTCCTGAGGTGACTAGCCCTGGTCTTTGTCTCGTTGCATGACTTGTTATTGAAGCAAATGATGTTACTTCTACCAGGAGTCCTCATACTCCTGTATCGGTCGCAGGTGGAGGGGGTGCCATACCCCCTCCCCCACCTTCCCCTTTGAGAAATGCCTCTCATTAAATGACTACCACCTCTGTTAGTGGTACAGTCCCTATCATGCCTAGAACCACTGTTCATTCTACGGTCATGCGAAGTCTGTTTGTTGGTCTATTCTCGTATGGGATGCCAAGTTTTGACACAAGTTCGACTTTAACCTACTCCACTTTACAAAATACTGGTCTGGTGGTAGGGAGTTCTAATACTCCCTTGCAAGGATCTCTCAGGGGCGCCTCATCTTTGTACAATGCAGTCCTTTATGGTGGGGGGAATATTCCCCCGCCGTCCCCCTCGCTTGGAGGTGCTTTTCAACAACCATATGAGCCCAACGCTAGTTCTATCTTTTTAGTGGATGGATTCAAAGGCCTCAGTCCTATATGACTCTGGTTGGGTCCATGTCGTTCTCTTTATTTTGTGCTTTTGGGAATAAGGGCTTCTCTTCATCATCATTTTCATCAGGGATCAACCCCTTTCTCAATCAATCCAACACTATGCAAGGCTTTATACCTTCACAAGGAATGATGGCAGGAACCACTTCCTTTCAAGCTCTTCAAAATCTCAGGTCGGGTTCTATACCTCTGTAAGGGATTTTGATCAGGGGTAACCCCTCCCACGTCCAGCGAAACCCCGGGCAAGGTTCAGTTCCTATACCAGGGGGATCGGATGGGGGAAACCTCAACCAAGGCTTTTGGAATACCATGTAGGGGGGAATCCCCACTCAAGGTATGCCATCAAACTATTCAAATTCATCTACGATGCAGAATAGTGTGCAGGTCCCTTACACTGGCCAAGGAAACCCTAGTTTTTACCAGAACCCTAGTCAGCAGGTAAACTTTTCCTGGAAACCTAGTGCCACCCAATATCCAGGTTCCTATTTTCCTTTAACTCCTCCACAACCCAGGTTATCATTTCTGGAAACTCTTCATTTGCTAGACTTGTCAAGGTTGTTAAATGACCCTATTTGTCACGATCCACATTGGCCTCCTATGTTGATTAAGTTTCCCTCAGATATTCCAAAATTTGAAAGCAAGCCCGACGAAGATCCAGACGATCATATTAAAACTTTTCACCTATGGTGCTCCTCCAATTCGTTGAATGAAAACTTTGTTAATCTTTGATTGTTTCAACACACTATCATAGGGGGTGTCGTGAAGTGTTATATTGAGCTCGATTTCTCGAAGTACTCTTACTTTAATGATCTAGAGATAGTTTTATTGAACCATTTTTAGCTATCGGTGAGATACGATGTCGGCACTGAGTTTATAAAGAATTTCGAGTAGAATAAGGTTGTCCATATCTCTAATCATATCCGGGAACGACGTCGGCATAAGAACTTAATTAAAGTAAAGGCACTCCTACGTTTTTGCTTGAGTGGTTCCTCAAGTCTTTAGTGTCTTATGTTTATAAAGACGTCGCAACTTCCAGATGATTTTTTGAGGAAGAGGCTATAATGAGGGCTCAGTAGTTGAAATTTGTCTATTCACAATCTGACATGCTTTATGAGATTCTTTATGACACATCTCGGTCAACCTTTGACTTGACCAAACCAAAGTCTCGGCCTCATGCTGATGGTGTTGTGGGATCAACACAAAGCAAAACCACAAACCAATTGTCCAACCAAATGCAACATATTGTCGCTCCAAAATATTACATGACTATATCCAAAAATGGCATTATATCTATGTTGTCCAAAAAAATGTCCAAATATGTATTTGTTGTCCAAAACATTGCCAAAATAAAAGACTGTCCTCAATAGAAAATAACATTAATCGACATTAAAAACCATATTTGTTGTGAGAGGCATTTGGCCTCTTTTCACTACTGCCCTCTTTTGATCTTTTTGTTACAACCTTAGATTGATTGGAACCATGAGGATGGATCTCGTTGATGACATGGGAGCAATTTTATTTGATATGAAGATGGGAGGAAATTGATTCAGAGGAATTTTTGGAAGAATTAGGGGAATTGGCCACTTTTTTTCCTTTATCAATCTTTGGTTCGCACATGGCGATCTTGAGCCTTTTACTCACATGTGAGGACTGGATATGTGAAACAATGCGATCATCTTGGGCATTTGGATTGAGTGGCATTGGAGGAGGAGGTAATGGCAACAATATTGTAGGCCAACCATTATGATGTGCAACAGGTTTATGGACTATCTCTTTCCAACCATCATTGGCAGGTGGTTTTGGCTACATAGAAACGTGAGGGGGAAAATGGATACCAGAAAAGTTTTGATGTGGTCGAAAAGGAGGCCTCTCAGGTCAGGGATGAATAATCCCATAGCCAACTAGGTTGAAGAACCCATCTTGAAAGAGATGATTAAGTTCTTGTGGATCAGCGTCAAAATGTATCGAAAATCTTGGCCTTCTATGGCCTCCTTGCTAGTGAAGGATTTCCATCTTATAAAACTTATCCACTGACCATAATAAAACGAGTATACCATAAGTGTAATACACCATAACTATATGTGGCTCGTGCTTGAGGTTTGAACAACAAGTCAAAATATTTGTATCAAGAATAAACCAAGGTGCTTATTAAAACAAACATTTTCCCCTTTTCCTTTTTTTTTTAAATTAAATTCCCAGCACACCCATCATCAGTCCATTTCACATGGAAGTTGTTTCAAATTTCTGGGTTTATTCCCAAACTGTAGAATCAATTTCGCAAGGTAGTCCTGAGCGTAAATCAAATAAAAGTGTCTTTCATCATCATTCACGTAATGGGGTCCCACCTATTTAGTATATTATTAAATATATATATAAGTAGTAAGGCATTGCAACCCATTTGTAGGCAGGGATTCCATGTTGCGCTTTTGGTCGTCAACGAACTGATGACTCCATAGGGAAATTTGCTCCCAAGAGATTTAGAACTCATAATGTTTAGTTTCGCGGACCAATAGAAGTAATCAAAAAACTATTGAAAAGAATAGTTGTGCAACAGGGGGGAAAAGATGGTTTAAGGGAAATAATGAGACTTCAGGGAATAACTTATGGAAAGTGAGATGTATGAGGGGAGTTTGTCCTATATGCACAAAGATTCATAACTAATAATGTTTTTTATAATTTTGAGTAGAATGCTTCTGATATGCTCTCGAATCTCAGGATGGAGGGAAGAAAAGGATAGTAGAAACAAGGAAGAAAACAAAACCAACTATAGTTCAACAGTATTGAAAGCAAAATTTTATTTTAGCAGTGTCTAAAAGGAGGACATCATGACAACTGTGTGTATCGTATTTTTCATCGATCAACAATATTTACAGAATGACATTGTTATGAAAAAATTGATCTAGACTTTATTTCTGATGATTACGAGGAACACACAACAAAAATTAAAACCCAATCAAACCTAAGTAGAAAAAAAACAGTAAGACAAAGGACTATATACAACAGACAATTTTATACAAAGTGTTAATAATCAAGTTGGTTCCACATAGTGTTTCAAGAGGGAACCATTAGTACTGTAAGAAAATAATCGTTCCTCAAAATCCATTGGAAGGTATGAGTTTGTGTCGAGGATAAAAGCGATTTTTAAAGGACCTAGCCATAATTTTTGGAATTTAGAATGTCTCCCTCTTTCAGCATGAGTTGAGTCTCATTGCAGGACATTGTCATCAAGCTTGGATTCAACAGCCTTTTCTCGCTTGTTAAAATACTTTTTCACCATTTGTTGCCTTCTTTTTAGGTTCTCTAAGGCAAAGTTTATTTGTTCTTCCAGGGATAACAATGCATTTATCCTTTGGGGAACATTAGAAGAATTTAATTCTTCAGTCTGTAACATCAGTCGTAAGGAGGAAAGTTCTAGTTCATTAGGTAGAATAGCTTCTTGGCTATATACGAGATGAAAGGGATTAAAGCTTGTACTTGCTTTGGTGGTTGTACGGTTTTCCCATAGAGCATAAGTGAGAAGCATGTGCCACTGGCGAGGTTTGTCTTCTATGATTCTCTTTATGATCCTAACCAGATTCTTGTTAGTGGACTCTGCTTGCCCATTTCCCCAAGGGTAATAAGCAGATGAAGTAAAATGTTTGACACCTAATTTAGCCATAAATTGGGTCAATTTTGCAGAAATGAAGGTTGGTCCATTGTTCGTAATGATTTCTAATAAGATGTCGAATCTAGAAAAGATATTAGATTCTAGGAAAGAAGTTACATGCTCGTCCTGTGCGTGTCTAAGAGGGACAACCTCGGTCCACTTAGTAAAGTAATCAATGGTTGTCAAAATAAAGATATGCCCTATAGAATATGGAGGATTGATAAGACCAATAAAATCTAGACCCCATTTAGAAAAAGGGAATTCCAGGAGGACATGTTGTAAAGGCATGGCATAAAGGCATTCTTTCCCAATGAATTTTTGGCATTTATCAGAGGATCTTGCAAATTTTTATCAATCACAAAATATTGAAGGCCAGTAGTAACAATTTCTTATGATCTTAAAAGCGATAGCCTTAGTAGAAAAATGGTCATCGATGTGAATGACAGAAGTTGATGATCCATGGATTTCGAATAAAAACTTTTATGTTTCTTCATCATTTACACATTGAAGTAACAAACCATGAGCAGACCTCCTAAGCAAAAAGTCTCCTAAAATGATATACTTGGAAGCTTCAAGGCGGAGTCTCCTTCTCTACTGAGGATCCAGCTCATCTGGACAATTTTGATACTGCAAATAATACACCAGATTTTTATACCAAGGATGTTCGAATAGAGAAATATTTTGATTTCAATATAAAATAGTGTTGAAAGAGGATTATCTTGGTCGTCAAGTTCTTCACTTGGTTTAGGGTGCTGGGCTAAGTGAAGAGCTAGGTCTCGTCCCTTGATTGTCTTCGAAGTCATGATCATCAAATCACGCTCCTGATTTTTGGCAAGCCAATGTGCAAGTTTTTCTGAAAGATAATTTTGTGAAAGTAGAAACTTGATAGCAGGTAAAGGGACTTTTACCTACGTATGTTTGCCCAAAATAAAATGGTAAAATTTTTCTATAGCCTTGACAAGAGAAAAATCTTGTTTCTCAATATAAGAATATTTGATCTCGTCATCTGATAAACTTTGACTCATGTAAGCTAGATGTTTTTCATTGTTTTGGTCATCACATTGTAAGAGGATAGCAAAAATTGCTTCCTCGATGACATTGGTATATATGACAAAGTCTTTTTCAAAATCTGGTTTCACCAGAACCGGTGCGGAGCTGGTTGCTTTCTTAATCCTATGGAAAGCATTCTATACGTCATCTGTCCAAGAAAAAGAATGATCTTGCTTCAGAATATTATGGATTGGTTTAACCATGACAACAAAAATAGGAACAAACCTACGAACAAAATTAATAATTCCCATGAAAGCTTGAACTTATTTCTTGGAGGTGGGGGCAGAAAGGTTTAGAATGGAAGTAATCCTCTCGGGATCTATTCTTATCCTTGAATCAGAAACAATATGACTGAGGAACTTTCCCTTCGTGATACTGAAAATAGATTTGGAACAATTTAAAGAAATGCCAAATTTTCTGCAGCGCATGAGAACTTTTCTAAGATAACCAAAATGATCCAACCAGTTTTTGGAATAAACAATCAAATCATCAAGATAAACTTGGATAATCTTACTAATTAGATCATCAAAAGCTATTTGCATAGCTCTTTGAAAGGTGACACCTGCATTAGATAAGCCAAAATGCATGCATTCATAAGCGAATGTGCCCTAGTGTGTGGTAAAGGTGGTTTTATACCTATCAGTCCCTTTTACCTTGATTTGATTATAACTGGAGAAACTGTCAAGTAAGGACATCATTTGATACCCTGCAACTTGTTGTAAGATCATTTCCAAATTAGGAAGCAGATAATGGTCTTTGACACTTGCTCTATTCAATGCACGGAAATCAACACATAATCGGATCTGGCCAGTAGTTTTCTGAACAAGAACCAGGTTTGAAACCCAGTCGAAATACTTACCTGGAAAATTTATATTAGCTTTCAACAATTTTTCCAATTCTTTTCGAATAGTGGCTTCGAACGCAGGATTAATAGGTCTTTGTTGTTGCCTAACTGGTTTTACCCCTTCCTTCATAGGAATAGCATGTTGTATGAGAGCGGGATCAAAACCACGAAGATCCGCGTATGACCATGCAAAAACATCTTGAAATTCACGGAGTAATTCTGTGAATTTTGTTTTTTCTTCATCGAAACATTGGGCACCTAATTTAATGACCTTTGGAGATTTGGATGTCCCAATATTCAAGGAAATAGTATCACCAACTTTCCTTTTCGACTCCTCTTCCTTATGTGTTTCTTTTTTGCCTACATCACTTGACGAAAATTAAATTTCGAGAGGAGTCAATCCTTTAGGAAATTTTTCATCTTCAATAGACATGATTTATTTGGGCTTAAACGGTTCATTTTGTATGAAAGCGCAAATGCCTTCGTCACTTGGGAAAACCTGCCATGATTCTACGTTATCAGGGATATGAGGACGATATCGAGATTGAAACGTACAATCATGTCTTTGAGGTAAAATTTGTCGGGTAGGGGATGCTGGAAAAATAGCTAACCTATCATCCATTGAATTAAGTTCCCTCTTAACATGAGTGATGTTAAACGATAACAGATTTGAAATGAGCATCCAAACATCTTGAGTATAATGTTTAAGTAACTTATTGCTTGGTGAATAAATCTTACGTATAATATTTACAACAATTTTAGAGTCACCAAAAACTGTAAGGTGGCCACAACCAAAGCTATATGCATTTTCGATGCCTAACAATAAGGCCTCAAACTCGGTGACATTGTTTGTGAAAGAAAATTCCAACCTACAAGAAAAATTGTGGATTTTACCTATAGGAGAATATAGAATGATGTCGGCTCCATTACCTTCATTCGAACATGAACCATCGAAATGCATGTGCCACATGCCATTATCTAAATAAACTGGTTCAAGCATAGTGTCACCATCATTAGCAAAGATAGAGTACACTCTCAAATCTTCTTCGAGATAGTTTACATTAGGTTGGGGAACGCTCTCTATATACAGTGAAGTTCTTCCTTCCCTAAGGACTATAATGTTCTTTCTGTTCCGAGGGACGGAGAAATGTGTTCCATCAAGTGAAAGGTATCCACTAGTTAAGGCTTGTCAATCTCTTCCTAAAATAATTGAATAGTTACTCACCGTCATATGAATTACTTGGATGTTGAGGGTTGTTCTTATCTCAGGATGTGCGCACAGAACTAAGCTTACATCTTTGATTTCACCTATAGTTGATTGTTGCAAACTATTATAAGAGAGCATGCTTCTAGAATTTTCATTAGTGCAAGACAAGCCAAGCTCTTCCATGATAATTTTAGACATTACACTTGGACCAGACCCACCATCAATTAGGCAACAATGAGCTATTTTATCCATGATTTTTACAGAGATATAGAAAGGGGGGTTTTTTACAGGGTTCCTAAAATTATTTACACCTGACTTATTTACAATTGAATCCTCTTCCTTTAACTCTTCAAATAGATTGGCTATGGTATAAATTTTACCTTCCATAAAGTTTTTGAGATGCTTTTGTTGTTCTAGGATGACAACCATGTCCAAAAGAGTAGCATCGGCTTTGATATTATCCAATTGATTAACGATATTATACTTATAAGAGGGAAGAGGAGAAGACACTGCTTGATTATCTGAAGTTTTAACAGCTTGTGTATCAACACTTTGAGAAGATGAGCTTGGGGTGGAAGAAGTGCAGGGAAGGTCATATTTTCCCTTGGCAGTGTAAGATTTATTCATTTTAATGATTACCATAACATCTTCTGGTTCAACCCAATCTAAAACAATGATTGTGGTATCGGGCCTTTTGCCAAAGATCTTATCTCTAGCATTTTTCTTAACTTCGTAAGTACTTTCTTCATGATTTTCTTCACAAAAGTTACACCAACTGCGAGCCATTATGGCCTTTGGCTGAAAAGTGTTTTCATTAGTATTCCTAAAAGGTGCTAAGGAAGAAGAAGATGCCCTGGAAGCAGGGGAAGAGGAATTTCCTTTTCGTTCGTAGGCTATCATCATATTATTCATATCTTGAACGAGTTGTATGAGGGCAGACATTTATGCTTGCTTGACCAAGTCTCCCTTAGGGAGACCCATTCTTTCGAGTTGCTCTTCATATTCTAGGCAAGTCTGAAGGGCGGAACCGAGGTTGTCAATAGCCTTCTCTTCGAGTCTATAATGATAAGGAGAAGGTAATGTGTTATAATAATGCATGAAAGCAGCCTTATTTTGAGGATGGATTAGTTCAGGGATTTGAT
This sequence comes from Picea abies, assembly GCA_900067695.1. Classification (NCBI taxonomy): domain Eukaryota; kingdom Viridiplantae; phylum Streptophyta; class Pinopsida; order Pinales; family Pinaceae; genus Picea; species Picea abies. The sequence goes on along the minus strand of CBVK0103021407.1, from coordinate 855 downwards.
TATATAATTTGGTGAAGCAAAGGTTAAAAGATTTAACGGTTTCACCATCCTTATAGGCAATATTGTTGTATTCCCTTAACTTCTCAGCTGGACTCTTGGGTTGTCCATAAGTGGACTTGAACTAATAAACCAATTCTTCACAAGTGGAAATGATTTTGGGAGGGAGGTCAAAAAAATCTGTTGCATCTTTCCCTTCAAGAGAGTTGACAAATAAACGCATGCAAGTGTCGTTATCGTTAGCCCCTATGTTATGACAAGCATTAGAAAATGCTACCAAGTGTTCGTTTGTAGTAACGATACTATTTCTTTAAAACCTACGTAAATGCTCCTTGAATTTTGGTAATGGGTGGGTAGTTGGTGCAAGATTCAAGGGAGATGTAAAGACCGGATTTGAATTAACGTTTAAATTTCTACCAAATTACTGTAATTTCTGTAATTTCTATAAGCTTTTCAAAGAAGTAAACTTTTCAAAATTTTCAAATTATCTCAACACTTACGCTAACACTTACGCAAGTAGAATTTGGCAATAAGTAATAAATCTAAGTAAACAATCCATGAATTTGAATTTACATACCTCACTCTGATGCTATCCGCAGCAGCTTGCTCCCTTCTCGTAGAATCTGATGCTGGTCCTTAGGACACCCCAAAACCAGCCACCCTGCCGACTAGTAATGCCTAGCCCTAGGACATCAATGGATGTCCTAGCCCTCCGAGCCCAAAACCTCTACAGCCCCCCGGTGCACTGTAATTCCACTGTAGATTTCACTCTCCCCAATCCTCCAAGCTCTCCCCCTCTCCTCGAATGAATCCCCCTCCATAATCCTTCTCCACTTCTCTTATTCCTCCTTCACCGCC
>CBVK0103021389.1:776-14656 GCA_900067695.1 Picea abies | reverse complement strand
GCTAATACTAGAGGCAAGAAAAATGCAAGGTTGATCTCTCGCATGGCGAGGAATAAACCCAAACCCTCTGCTAAGTCAGAACCTATCGTGGTCAACGAAGACTCTGATTCATACATTGAACAATTTCTCGCCGAAGAGTATCCTTACTCCGAGGGCTTGTGTGGCAAACCTCCTTATGATTTCGTCAAGAACATACCTCCTTGTCTACGGGATAACCCTGATTTTCCTAGTATTGAACCACCCCTTGAAACCCTCGGGGAATCATCAAAACCCCCTTCTGTTCAAACTGTTGCTCCACCTTGCGATCAATGTGGGTTGTGGTTAGAGAGATACTACTTGGATGTCCCAAAATTGCAATCCAAAATTCACGATTTGGAAAACCAAGTAGCAAAGCTCACTGGTCAGAATGCAAAAGAACAACCCAACGACAAGAAGCAACGAACTACGGGTTTGATCCTGTTCAAAAATGTCGAGTCTGCTACAGCAATTGTCAATTCAAAATTGACATAGTCTCAACAGCTATGATGGTATAATTTTCGCTCATTTATATTACACCCTGTGTACATATTTCACCAGCTCTGTTACATAAGCAGGCTTCGCTGTATATAATTTTGGTTTTGATGAATCATTTTTGTTATAGTTTAAGATTCGATTGGATTTGGTTTTAATTTAATGGATCATCGAATAGATATGATTGTCCAAATTTAGTATTTCAATTTTCGAATACAGTCAATGGTATGATTTGAATTAGTTATGGGTAAAAATGATTGATGAATAGGTTAGCTATTTTTGTCTTTCAACCAAATCGGATACTTTTCTGTTGATACATAACCAATTGCAACTTATTCGATTCTCATTATTGTTCGAATTGGATTCTGTTCAAGGTTTCGATTTCACTTCTATAATTAACTTAGTAAAGATTCGTATTGATTATTGCCCAATTCATGAATCCTATCGATTTTATCGCGCCTCTGTCTGTTGACTGTATGGTGATCAAACATGAAGAATTTTGAGTTGATATTCATGGAGTTTGATTTCATCCGATTACAAAGGATGCTATTTACATACCATGCTTTTAATTGAATGATATCAATCTGCTGTTATGATTATAATTGGTCAATGATAATTACGACTATACCTGTGAACTGTTTGAATCTCAGCGAACAAAGTCTATGGCTGGATTCTATGGATACAGTTATGCATGAAATCGTGACAATTTTCTATATTGGCAATGGATTGAACAATATGCTAATCAATAATGATTGTTTTTATTTCATGCCGTTTGGTTTACCATTGATTGCATTTATGAAACAGTCTTGTTAAAGATTTGATTTGATTTTATGTCAATTGGAAAAGAAGAGTATTATTTCCCTGTCCCGATTGCATTCTTTTTTATTTGGTTTTAATTTAAGAAATAGTTGAATCATTAGTAATTAGTTTTGGATTTGATTCTGTCTAGTCTTGTTTGCTATTTTTGACTAGCTACAGAATCAGATGATTATGTAGTTAAGTCTGTAAAGTCAATTTTTTATTGTTTTTCTAATAAAACATCCTTCTAATTTGATCTTTGTGTTCTATCGCAGGAAAATTCGAATTGGCAATAGATATCATGAGCAGTTAGGAGATGATTTACAGATTTTACTTGCATTTTGTTTCCTTAGTTTAGGAGATTTTGGGATATTTCCCCAGATTTTGTAAAACAATTTGCTATTATTCACAAGGATGTTTTTCCTTGTGAGAAACCTATATAAACCTATGGTTTTGTGATAATCTATCATCCTCAGTTGTGGGAGAACAAGGATATGTAATTTTGATTCAAACTGAAGCAGAATTGATGTTTTGTCATAGCTTTTGCTTTTCAATATATCAACACTTTGTTTCAAGTTTTGTATATCATTTTGTTTATGGTTTAGCATTACTTTGTTATCTAAATCACATGCAAGTGATATAATTTCTTACTGTTATACATATCTTGTTGCTTCCAAAAGAGATAAAGGACATAACAGTTATTGATTCATTTTGTGAATGATAGCTTTGTCTTCTTCATAGATTGAATTGTTATATAAGTTTTCTGCACAATAGGTTTCCCTTTTGCAGAGATTTATAATCAGAAGATTGTTATGATTTCTTTTATGTCTTGTTTGTCCTGTAACATACTTCAAGAAGCATCATATCTGATCGTTTACGAGAAGCTTAAGGATGAAACGGTGTGAATTTCTTCCTCCAACCAGCTTAAGAAACAATCATACACAGGGCAGACTTGGAGCGTTTCCAGGTCAATTAGTTAGATGTTTATTGTTTTGATTAAGTAGTTTAATATAAATGATAGTTTAGTTAGATTTATATTAGATTGTTTAATTTCAGGAATATACATTAGATTGTTTAATTTCAGTAGTTTGTATTTCCTTTTCATAAATACAAAAATCAAAAATATATCCTTGGCTGTCTCAGGGCAGCGAACACGAGTTTTGCAGGTTTTAATCAAATCTGTAGGTTGTCCATAGTGTATATTTGTGAATAAGGAGTATTATAGCTGATAATTAAGTAGTTGATTTGAGTTATTATAATCATAATTAGTATTTTGTATATATAATAGTTAGTAGTTTATAGTTAGATTAGTGTAGTTATCTTAGTTTGCTTTATTAGTTTCTAGTTTCCTTTATTTTAGTTAGTTTTCTTGTACTTAGTTATAGTTTAGTTTGTTTTATTTAGTTTAGTAAGATTTCTTAGCTCAGATCATTTCTCTCTGGTTTTCATAGAAGACCTTAGAGCAGCAAACGGAGCCGTTAAACTCGTCAGGGTGGTCCATTCCAAACGGCTTGGGTTATTTAGACAACCCCGGACCGGTTCCACTCTCCTAGTTGACGGATGGTCAATTTTGCCCGTCAATAGATTGTTGTCGCACGTCCTCCTATGATGGATGGTTTAGATTCCTCCTTGCGGTTTTGAGACTTATGATTTGCTGACTCTCGTGACCTCAGGAACTCCGATTTCTCGAGTGCCGATATGTCGATGGCTAGTTCCTGAATCTCCAGAATGGACGATCGCGTGACACATGTCCTCTCTCTGACGGATAGCCCAGATTTGTGTCATGATTTTTAGGGTGGACTTACCCGATCTCCTATCCATGGGAATGTCGATATTCTGACTCCTGACGCCTCGATCTCTGCCACGTGTATCCACAAACGGACGGTCCAGATCACTCCCAGGACTTTTACTATGGAAATTCCCGATCTCCTGTCCTCGAGACTCCTGATTCCACGAACGCTGATATCCCAATGACAGTCGGGACTTCTGCATAGCGTGAGAAGGGTTAAACCCCGTGCACCTTTTGTCCGATCCAACGGTTGACGGGATTTCTGAATGAGATCCATCGACTCTCAATCTCTCCCTTCTGTAGGCTTCTCTGGATGTGAAAACCTTCCAACGGTCCAGATCTCCTTTTCTCCAGCTGATCTAACAACTACTGTGCTCCCTCCTGAGCTGCTGCGCTTTCTTCCCAGACTTGGAAGAATTTCCAGTTCCCAAAGGCCTCAACCCTTGTCCTCCTTTTCCTCTGTGAACTCCTCAACCCTGAGCTTCGTCGTGCATATGAAAACGTTGTTCCTCCTGATCTTTGCTTTTGAATCCTCAAAGGATTCCGACGTCTATTCTTCTGTAGAGTCTTCACGCACCCACAGTGTTGTCTCTCCTGAGCTTCTCACATGCTCATACCCCTACGGGGTTTTATCCTTCTTTCTTCTCCTACAGATGGAGAACGTTGGGATGCCCTCCTGGCTATCCTTCTGCTCAAGCAACTTATTGCTGAGTCTACAAGGTGTTCAACAACCCTGTGAAGATCCTTCAGTGGATTCTTCCTCTAACTTCCAGAACTCAAAGAGTTCTCTTCTCTTGTGCCTGTCTGCACAATATCTCAATGCCCTCCTGGTAGAGTATCCTCTCAGAACTTCCAATGATTCTGTACTTCTTTTGTGCACCTATGCACCCGCTCAATGCCCACCTGGCAGAGCTCTCAGAATCCTCAGTGACTCTGGTTCTTCCCTGAACTTCTCAACAAAAGTCTTCCTTTGTGCACCCCTTGCACCTGCTCAATGCCCACCTGGAAGATCTTCACAGAATCCTCAATGATTCTGATTCTTCTTCCTGAACTCACAATAGAGTTCCTTCAAATGCACCACTGTGCATATTCTCAATGCCCACTTGGCAGATCTCTACAGAACTCACAACAGAGCTTCTGTCTGCAACTGTGTCTCTCATACACATCCTTGCCTCCAAGGTATTCAACAACCTTGAGGTATTCACCGAGTTTTTTATTCCATCTCTTGTGCCACAACACGTCTTTGTCTGAACCCGCAGTATTCAGAAGTGCTTCAATGCACCGGTATTCAGAGACCGCAGTACTCTATCACGCCCTCTTGTCATGAAACCTCAAATACTTTCACCTGAAATCAAAACAACCTGCAAATTCCTAGCATACATTCACAACATATAAAGAACACTCACAGACATCCAAATAACATAGAATAATGCAGGAAAAAATGCTCTTTGTATTAAATATGTAAAATGCATGTTTATACAATGTTTTCCTGAGCACGGCCTATAACAAAGTCTCGACTCTTCTCTCTTCTGCTCTCTACTCACATATTATATTCAACTACTGTAAGACAAAATGAGATACAAAATCTCTTTTACCTGAGGGGTCTCTTTGAGCTCTTCCCTCCAACCTACCTACCCTATTCAATTGCATTGAATGGGCTATCTAGTTCAACATCTGTATCTAGATCTCAGCCATACAAACATTAATGGCCGATCTACTTAATGCCTGCACAAAGGCACGACTCTATGTCTCACCAGCCTACAACATTTAAATTACATTCAATTCAGATTTAAATGAGGACTGCACCTCTCTCTTCAGCTTTGAATGCATGTGCTCGACGTGGCTGGCTGGCTGGCTGGATGACGTGGAGAGATGCTCCTGCATCAAAACCTCATTTGGTTGGAAGAGAAAAGTACTTCTTTATTATTAACTTCACTAAAGAAACTTACAATGATGAAGCCAACCATTGCTCCATGAACCTGGTCCTGGGCTCCTCTTCAACTGTCCTCCAATTGCTTTGCTCTATACTTCTCTTTGCACAAGGATGGCTAAAGTTTGGGACAAGGGGAATGCTCAATTGGGTATAGTCTCTTTACTATGATTTTCCTCCTTTCAAATGGGACCCCTACCCTTTCTTTTATAGGCTAGAAGGAGCTAGGTATTTGGTCGAATGACTGGCCATGCATGGACAAAAGGTTTAGTTAACTTGCCCAAAGTTGTGTATTCCGTCAACAACTTTCCTTTTTTCATGCTTTTGTAGGTACACATGGGTTGTATTGGAGCAACTAGCATGTACATGCATGCAGTAATGGAGCAGGGCACATGGGCCTTTATAAAGGGGGATTTTAAGAAGAGTTGTTTAGTAGTGTTTTGGCAAAGAAGGAGTCTGAGATGGCCCGATGCTAGGTAAGTATGTCTGGTGAAATTTAGGGTTATAACATTGGTTTAAGCCCTCAACCTTAGCCCCTCTTTCCTATCCTCTGAATCCCATCCCTTTCCCTACCTAGTGGATCTTAGTCCCCCATAACTCTTTCTTCATGGTCAATCTACATGCATCATCGTATTTCTATTAAAAATATGCATAATTACATATACAAAAAGAGGCTCTCTAGCCTAACAAACACACAATCCTCCCAACTTATAAATACTTGGATCACCAACCTATAACATCATTAAGCATCATTACAATTCAACAGGGGATCGAACTTGGGGTATTACAAAACCACTACCTAATAAATCTCAATCCAACCACACTCATCTAGTTCTATTCTAACTCTTTCTTATCCAGATATATTGAGTATAGAAAAATCTCCCACACAACCCAAGTTTGACTTTCTAGGGGAGTTGAATGTACGTGTCAAGATTCCTTTATTCCAGGAATCAAGGATGTCCTGATTTACGCTAGATATGTCTGATAGTTATGTTTAAGGAAACCTAGAAGGAAAAAGAAGGACCCCCATACTATCCATGTAATTGGGAAATTAGTTGAATTGATGTTAAGAAAGATTTTCATGACTAAATATGTAGATCCAAGAAGCTAATTGTCAATGTTCACATCAACAATACTTGTATTCCCAACACCTTAATTGACTTAGGGTTGGCTATTAATGTCACGACTAGAGAAACTATGGAGAAAATCCAATTACCTATCTTGCACCCAACTCCTATCGTCCTTCAATTAACTGATAGATCTACTATTAAACTAGAAGGAATAGTTTATGAAGTAATAGTTTATGTGGATTCTTGGGACTATCCTGAAGACTTCATGATTTTACAATGAAAGGATAATCTAGGTGGATACCTATTGATTTTGGGTAGACCTTGGTTGGTTACTGTAGATGCATATATTGGTTGTAGGTGAGGAGACATGACTATCTCCCATGGAAATTCCACTAAGAAACTCACTCCTTACCCTCCTACTAAACCTTCTTCATATTTGGAGATCCCTTCTTGGATAGAAGATATCAATGATGATATCATTCAACCCATATTGACTTTAGAACAAGCCTCTATTTTTAGGGAGGATATTGAAGATGACTTAATCTATAATTTATGTAATTTCATAACACATCCTAATCTAGTTCACCATCCGATTTATCCATCCCTAAAACATATTTTAAGTAAGCATCCTCAGGAAATGTGTTCATTAAATGAATTGAAAAAACAATTTGATTCTATGATTCCTCTTTGAGTGTCATATTTGAAATCCATAGGACACCCATTAAGATCCACCCAAGAAAAACATTGAATATCAATCCCAAACTTGAGACCTCCTAGCAGGATGAGTTGGTAAGGTTGTTGCAAAAGCAAAATAGTGTATTTTCTTACGAGTATAATGACATGAAAGATATTCATCTTAATATATGCACCCATCACATCTATATTGAGGAGGATTATCAACGTGTTAGACAACCCCAAAGAAGAATGAACCTTGATTTTAGAGAAATAGTAAAGGAGGAACTACATAAGCTACATGATGTAAATTCCATTTACCCCATATTTGACAATAAGTGTGTCTCACCTTTGGTAATTGTGCCAACAAATAATGGAAAGTGGAGAGTATGAATTGATTATAAATAACTAAATAATGCCACCCCTAAAGATCATTTTCCTCTACCCTTCATTGATAAAGTCTTATATACCTTGGCAGGCAATACATTTTTCTCTTTTCTTGATGAGTTCAAAGACTATAATCAAATCCAAATTGCCCTGGAATATCAAGACAAGACTACTTTTACTTTCCCATGGGGTAATTATGCCTACCGAGTGCCACATTTTGGATTGTGTAGTGCCCCTGCCACTTTTCAAAGGGATGTCCTACAGATATTTTATGACTTGATTCATGTTTGTGTTGAGATATGTTTGTATGATTTCATTGTATATGGATATACCTTTGAACCTTGAGAATGCCCTTGTAAGATGCTAGGAAACAACTATTTCCCTTTGTAATGAAAAATATCACATGCTACTCACTGAGGGAAGTGTTCTTGGTCATCACATATCTCCTACAGGGATCACATTGGACCTTGTGAAAATATAGGTAATCTTAAAACTCATAGTTCCAGCAACTCAAAAATATGTGTGAAGTTTTCTAGCACATGCAAGATATTATCATAGGTTCACTGAAAATTTTACTAAGATTTCATCACCTTTGTTTCTACTACTCTCAAAAGCTACACAATTTTTTTAGACTACTTAATCTCAAATTTCCTTTGAAGCCTTGAAAGATAAGTTGTTTGTTGCACCAATGTTAAGGGGGCTAAACTAGTATTTTCCTTTTCATATTTCTATAGATGTGTCAGATACAACTATTGAAGTTTTACTTGTACAAAAAAAAGAGAAAAGAACTTAGTCTATTTATTTCATCAATATGAATCTCACTCCAACAGAACATAATTATACAATAATTGAAAAATAATTTTTTGTTATTGTCCATGCCATCAATAAATTTTGTCATTATATTATTGGTTACCCTGTATTTATACATATTAATCATTCCTTGATTCAATATCTCATGAATAAACCTATTACTAATGGTAGAGTGACTATATAGTTTCTTTTTCTAGAGAAGTTTGGCATTGTCATTCTTGATAAACCCAGAAAAGAGAATGTTGTTGTGGATTTTGTTTCCAGGCTTACCAATGAAGGAGATGTTATTCCTATAGAGGATCATTTCCCAATGAAAATTTATTTGCATTTTCTATTAACACACCATGGTTTGTATATATTTCTAATTATTTAGTCATGGGAAAGCTTCCACATCTCCTGCCACCAAAGGAACGCCAAAGAGTCATTAGACAAAGTGCCATGTATCTGTGGGTCAAGGGACACCTCTTCCGCAGAGGGATGGATCTTGTTATCCGACAATATATTCATAAGGATGAGGTCTACAATGTTTATGTTTTTTGTAGCATCAGACATATACTTCCACATTGACCTGTGTTTTTCATGTGGAAGTTGTCGAAAATATTCTAGTCTTGAGTTTACTTTAGTTAAAAGGAATTAATTAAAGTAAAATTGTATTTATTAGTGAATTGAGTTATTTAAATGACACACATAACATGCAACATGTAATATAAATATTAAGTGAGTGTGAGAAGTAATATCAAGAACAAATCACTTTGGATATTAGAAATAGATTGTAACTCATGATTATAAAAACAAGGATGGGGTAAAGGACAAATCAAATTCAACGATAGGTCGAGGTCAAGATACTTGTGTTGAGGGTGTCGACACTTTTTGGGTTTGTGCGAGATACACTTGTGAGATACTTTGAGAGGAAGTCACTTTGGTGAGAGACCAAGGTTGAGGATTGAAAAGAAGGAATTTTTCTAGTGTGAGGAGTGTAGGAGAAAAGAAGGACTTGTTCTTACACTAGAGTGAGAAGATCTCACTGGTTGGGTGAAGAGAGTTCATACAAGTATTGATGAGAGGGTTGGATCACAAAGGATAATGATTCAATATATTGATAGGTGGAGAAGGAATTTCATCTAGAGGTCATACAGGTCAAGAAGGAGAGAAAGTAGAGGCAACCACATGTGGGTTTCAAAGGACAAAGACTAGAGGAAAGTAGAGCATCGTACATAAGTGGTTGTATGAGATTTCCATATATATCTTCAGGTCATAGTTTAGATAATTGCATATATCTGTGGGTCACAAAAGGGAAAGTCAAATATTTCTCATGAAATGTGCCAAAATAGGTCGTATGACATCACATGTGTTTCCAGGTTAGTCTGCAGTGTATAATTCTCTCAGTGGGCCATTATCCCTATTATGAGAGCCCTGATTTTACCTTAATAAAATCATCATTCAACTATTTTTCCCTCCAGGGGTTTACCCAAAAATCTTGGTGTTTATATGTGCTCAATTTGGTTTCCTTGTTTATGCTTTCACTGGATGTTTAGTTGATTACTCAATTGTGATTTTAGTAGATAAAGTGATTTTTTTTTAGCTAACTACCAGGTGTTGAGTAGAGTGGTAAAAGATCAACATGGTATTAGGGCATACCAAGCATTGAATCTGCTCAGGAATAGTTTCAACATGTATTCAAGATGAGGATTTGAGGGAAAGAGGGAGCCTAGTCTCGGAAGGGAGGAAACCAAGACGACATATATTATCAGGTAAATAATAAACAGGGGAAATTGAAGGACTAATTTCAGGGAAACAACTGTACAGGTCAGTACAGGGGCAGTTTCTGCAGAGGTTTATCAGATCATATATTGAATATGGTGAGCACATTGAAGATTGAGGACAAGTTAGAAGGGACAACAAACTTCCAAGATTGGAAGGAAATGATTCTTCTTCTATTGGAGGAGAATGACCTCAAAGAGTATGTTGAGGCCATGGTTGCAATTCTTATTGATCCTTAGGAATTGGCAGTTCCTAAGAAGAAGGTGTTACACATCAAAATTCCTCACTTCGACAATGTCATATTCTCATTGTCACAAGTGTCACATTCTCTTTCCGTTAGTGTCATATCATGAACGACACCATGAAAACACTTGCTATAACCCCTAAAACATGTTAAAAGAAGAAGCCCCATCATGTGACTGTCATAACGAATGTTTTTCTATGGGAATTTCTCATCTTGGCAACTTTTGGGAAGATAAATGCTCCCTTTCTCATACATAGGGAGCGCTAGAACTCTTTGTCCGTCTCAGGGGGAGCATTGTAGCACTATGTTTCCCATTCTAAGGGAGCACTGAGGTGGTTGAGGAAATCTTGGAAGGAATCCCATTTTCTTCTAAAGACAACTATGGATGGATCAAGTTGGTTTGGTTCGAATCTAACTCCAAGGCTACATCTAAGGGAGATATCAAAAATATTGGATCCATATCCTCAACTAATTCCAAATATACCCAAGGTAGTTGAGCCTCTCAAAACCTATAAATGGAGGCATTCCCATGGTAAACAAGGAGGAAAAAATAAAAAAAAGCATTGTTATTTTTATTGTGGATCTTTCGAGCAAGGGTTGGACAAGGAGGAATTGGAGAGGCTACTGCAACGTCATCTGAATATTGTAAGTTTATTCCTTAATTCCTCATATAATATACTTGGCATATTTCCTTCAAGTATGTGGTTTCATGTGCTTGTCTATGTTTAATTTAATTTGCATATATGAATTTGTTTTGCCTAATCCATTAGAGTAGAAGGAAGTCACTTGTTTCTTGTTGTTCATTGTAGGTATTGATTTACGCCAGGAATTGGATCAAGCTTGCGGGTATGAGAAACTAGGAAAAATGTCAGAAACATAGTACATCCTACTTTACCTTCTCCTCTCTTTTCCAATAAGAAAAATGAGTTTATAGGAATAATAGTGTCCAAATGATTGTTTTTGTCTTGGTATAAGGGTCAGTTATCTGAGGGAAAGTTCACTTGTCCGCAGGGGAATATTTCCATAGCAAAAATTGGTGAATCCATTGGGAAACACATTTTCAGTTTGTTATTTCCTTGTTTTGTCCGTGACCTTTTCCTATCCTTAGATCCTATCTGCTGATTTGATCTGTCCTTACATTTTTTTTGTCTCTACTAAGTTGTCTCATAGATCCTCTTACTAAATTTTCCTGAGTTACTGAACTTTTTGAGCTTTTCCTCAAACTTTCCTCAGAACTAGCGCTCCTTTGCAGTTCAAGTCAAAGTTTTGTTTCTTAATCAATGCTCCTATAGAGTCTACTAGGGAGTGTTGCAATGCTCTGGTGATTTATTTACTAGAGCCTCGATTTTCCTTTCTTTGGGAAATTGTATACTTTCTTGCTTGTTGGGTATAGTCTTTGGATCCCTTTCTCTAACTCAGATCCTTTTCTGTTTGATATTGTCCTCTATTTGACTCAAAATTACTACCTTTCATTCTTGTTAGTCCTCATTGAGTTTTTGTTGTCTTTCCTTATTGAAAAATCAACCTTTCTCTTTCAAAATTGGTTTTTTTTTGCCACTCTTCTCAATTATTTGATTGATTGGAGGTTTTCACAAGGAAGGTCATCGATCACAATATTGTTTTCTTTATCTTTGATCCCTTATTCATTTCCAAAAGACTATAAAGTGCGACTTTTGGTTTCTTAGTGTTTTCTTTGAGTTAATAGTTTGGTAGTTGTTTTTCTTTTGGTCTCTTGTTTACTACTGAGAGTGTCTTTGTTTACTTTCTTTTGCTTCTTACTTTTTCAAATCACAGCAGTGAACCTTTTTCATTATTAGTGAAAGAACGAAGCATTAGATGAATGTCTTAGTTTGTGTTCACAATCAAACAAAGAAATATTTGTATGCATTGGATTTGGATATTGAAAAGGTCTTCTTTATAATTTTGCAATTGTCCAAGTTCTTCTTTGAGAACAAAAAGCATAAAATTTCACATTCTTGAGTGTTTGTTAGCGACAAAATAAAAAAAAATCTTCTCCTTCTCGTAACTAGAAGTTCATTGAAAAGAAAGTTTGCATATCATTCTTTTTAACTTTTTGTGGAGTCGAGTCTCAAACATCAGCAGTTTCACTATCATTCACCCTTGTGTAACAAACAACCACGAAAATGAACACTAATTAAAATTGAGCTAGATTTTTTTTTTTGGATCTTTACCCCAACAATAGACCAAGACTAGAGCTTTGGAATAGGCTGTGAGAATAAATATCCAAAGCATTTAAGACAAACTCATAATCTTGTGATAGGGAGAGCAAATCCAACCTTCGTATAAGCATAATCGTGACCCCCCTCTCACGCAGGGGTTAAACACGACATCACGTGCGAGATAGCAACGAATATTATCCATCTGAGGCTTAACCAATCATAGTGGTATGATAATATATTGGGGGTTATTCTTGAGGATAAACTATTTTTATTTGATCTCGGAGCTTCGTGAATTCTGAATATGTTCGGGCTCCTGTGGATTTTTCTAGTCCATTTGTCCTCAGTTCTCTTGAAGAATTTTATACTTGATATCCTTCCCATATGTTCAGACTTGACTATACCCACCCTGAGGCTAACTGCAAGTTGGTATCCTTAGTGGCCATAATCATTAGGGACCTTATACAAGGTGAAAGTGAAGGGAATTCTTTGTTGTACCTAGAGCAGACGTTGGTCAAACTCACTTGTTGGTCACTATAATTGCTTAATTGAATTAAAAAATCAAGTGATACATAAATTATCAACCCAGAGAAGTCTTTTATTTCAAAGATAACCACGCACTATATATTCTCAATTCCAAAAGCAACTTAGTGTTGTAGTAAAGAAACTTATACTAATCACACTTGCTTGAATAAACTGAAGCTCTGAATTAAATCACAGGAAAGTAACTCCCCTATTGAAAATCTTTAAAGATCAATCTAAGAATCCCGGATTACATTAAAATAACACTTACAATGGGAAAGAACAACTATTCTACAATCAGAGAACATGACCCTTACTCTCAAACAGAGACTTCAGTACTAACACTCTTTCATGAAAACAGTAATGCAGACAACAATTAACTCTATAACAGAGAACAAAGCCACCTAGTTCCTTCCTTTCTAAGCAGGAGCCTTGAGCCTTATTTCTGTTTTAGCACACTTGTGAGGTTGAGGTTTACAGAGAATAGGGCAGTCTGATCCCTTCCTTTCTGAGCAGGGATCCTTAACCCAGTTTCTGGCTAGAACAATTGGAAGTCTACAGAGAACAGGATGTTTTGGTTCCTTCCTTTCTGAGCAGGAACCCTTAACCCAATCCCTGGCTAGCACACTTGCAGAGGTAAAGGAAATCTACAGAAGACAAGGTGTTTTGATTCCTTCCTGTCTAAGCAGGAACCCTTAACCAAATCTCTGGCTAGCACACTTGCATAAGTAAATGAAATATACAGAAGACAAGGTGTTTTGATTCCTTCCTGTCTGAGCAGGAACCCTTAACCAAATCTCTGGCTAGCACACTTGCAGAAGTAAATGAAATCTACAGAAGACAAGGTGTTTTGATTCCTTCCTGTCTGAGCAAGAACCTTTAACCAAACCTTTGGCTAGCACACTGGCAGAAGTAAATGAAATCTACAGAGGGTAGGATATTCCGATTCCTTCCTGTCTGAGAAGGAACCTTTAACCCAGTCTCTGCTAGCCTCATAAAATCATCACACAAGATTTCTGATAAAAAGAATTACAAATTCCATTCAATAAACTAAGACAGAGTCAGTAGTGTTTCAGCAAAGCGGAATCCATTAAAAACAGTGTTTCAGCAAATGACAATTAAATAATGCATAAACAGAAATTGTACTAACACACTTCTAACTAACGGGTGAATCTTGTGAAGAAGGTGGGCCCTCCCTTCTCACAAGATT
>CBVK0103021382.1:0-10516 GCA_900067695.1 Picea abies | reverse complement strand
GGTTTTTGGATGTCTAGGACTTTTGGCATTCCCATTTATTGTAAAAAGGCCTCTAGAGCCTCATTGTAATCATCTTCTCATGGATGTGAGTAGCCGTCACATCTCTTCTCAGAGATAAGCTACCACCATTCTAGCGAGTCTTTCACTCTGTACTTTTTCAGTCTCTGTACATTTATTTCATTAATAGAAATCGTGTATTACTGTATATATGTGACTCTTTTTATATTTCTTCTATATCTCTATTATATTGTTGTCTCTCTTGCAATATCTCTGAATATTTCTATGTTATATCTCAGCTCTCATTTCGTGCCGAAAATAATCTGGATCAATGGTATCAGAGCAGGCTGCTCTTGATCATTTTTTCAGTGCATGTCCCCGACAAGGTATGAGTATAGAAAGTTGGGTCTTGAGTTTGTCTCTCTTGAGGACAATCGCTCTCGTACACCCAAGAAACCCTCAATGGCGGAAGAAAAGAAAAATGATGGAGCAGACGATCCTATCAGTCTGTTGCTTGAGCAAGTTCTCACACGACAGAGGGACGAAATGATGGAGAATTTTTCCCACATCCTTCAACGCCTACCAATAGCATCAAGCACATCTTCATCAAGCAGCCACTTTGGAGGCACCTCACCCTTCAAGGTACATGTTAATTTTGATATTCTCGTATTTGAAGGTAAAATAGATGCAGATGCCCTAGATAAATGGTTAAATCTGCTAGAAGGTTATTTCTTTGTTCATAATTTTTCAGACAAGGAAAAGATCACCTTCTCACTCCTTAAGGCTCTCCCCCATGTCAAACATTGGTGGGAAACTTACTGGGAGCAGAGTTCCACAGAGGAGTCTGGAATATATGGGGCCGATCCCACTTGGGATTTTTTTGTGGATGCGACAAAGGAACAGTATTACCCTGTTGGAAACTATGAGGACCAGTACATGAGATGGACCACACTGCAGCAAGAGAGGGGCCAATCAGTTTCAGAGTTCACCAATAGCTTCCATACCTTGCGCACCAAGCTGGGTATCAAAGAATTCGAACGACATTTGGTTCTGAAATACCATGGGGCTCTACACAGATACATCCAAACTGAAATGGATTTCCTGGACATCTCATCACTCGGTTTTGCCTATCGATATGCTGTTAAAATCGAGCAGAAATTTAAGCACTAGAAAAAACGGGAGTTCGGGTCTGCAAATCCACAACAACCAAAGTATGAAAAAGATAGCCCTAACAAACATTCTTCTGAAAACTAGTCCAAGCCACAGGAAAAGAAGGGTCATGGGAAGACAAAGAATGACACCGGGAAATGGTGCGATTTCCACAAAAGCCCCTAGCACAATACTGATGAATGTCGCTCAAAAAAGCCCCTGGCACAACACCGATGAATGTCGCTCAAAACAGTCATTGGTGGCCGAGATCAAAGACAAGGAGCCAAACCTTGATTCAGAATCTGATTATGAAAATACTAGTAAAAGACAGATCATCAATGCAAACCCCATTGCTATTGTCGCGACACAACAATTCAACCAGAAGAACCAATAGATCCTGAAGAGGGGGAGCACATTTTTCATTCACAGATGAAGGTGAAGGGGACCCCACTTCATTTTATTATTGATAGAGGAAGCCAGAAGAACCTCATCTCAACAGAGGTTGTCAAACAGTTGGGATTGTCGACAACACCACACTCGCAGCCATACAACATCGGGTGGCTTCGCCAAGGATGAGATCTTCGTGTCAGCTAGCAGTGTCGATTGTCATACGACATTTGACCCTTCAAGGATGAGGTATTATGTGATGTTTCCCCACTGGATGTCTGTGATGTTATTTTGGGCCAACCTTATATGTGGAAGTGCCATGATATCTACGAGTCTCGACCTTGTAGTGTCATTGTTACTCTGGGGGGTCATCTCTACAAGATACCAGAGGTAGTTCCAACTGCTGCCTCACCTAAACAGTGTTGCAAGGTAGTATCTCATACTACAAAATTTAACTTCTTCACAATCTGTTCAAAAGGTGAACAGAAGGATATTGCAACCACCACAGCTTCGACCCAAGCACCTTCTATCCAACAGAAGCAGGTCGACAAGGTTGCAGCAAAGCACAAAGATTCCTTCTGCACACAGTTATCTAAAGTAGCCAGACTGATTAAAATGGTCCAACCCTTCTAGCCACAGGTTCGTGGCAGCCTTCAACAAGCTAAGCAATGCCACTTCTCTAGCAAGGCAAGCAGCTCACCAAGAGTCAGACTCAGCCAACGCTTCCTCCTCTCCCCCGGGAACTCAATGCAATGGAGACCATTGCTTCCTAAGGAGGGAGGATTGATGATCCAGGTGGATATTGGTGGCCACCCACCTATTCCACTTGGACCCCCACCATTGCTTCTTTCAGTTTTTCAGTTTCCGCACAGTTTACTATTTTTAGCAGTTTTTCGGGTCCTGAACTTCCGGAGCCGTTTTGAGGCCTTAAACGACGTTTTTTGGGAAAATGGGGAGCAACATGGATCGATAGCTCTGTTATGCTATATGATCCTACTCTGTAAAATTGGTATCAGAGCCAGTAAAAGCTAGTTTATGCCTGAGCAGTCGGCCAGGAGCCTATCTGACATTCTCTTTCTCCAGAATAGAGAACTAAGATTGAATGCCCTAATTTTCTGTGCAGTTATAACTGATACACTCTGTGTCATATGTAATGAGTGAAATCAGTTGATTAATACAAAGAAGTTTGTTCAGAAGTGATTCTATTTCTATACGAGCCTTGTGTCTGAAGTATATGGTTGCGAGAAGTGTAAATGTCCAATATTGAGTGAAGTGATCTTCTTGACTGTGGTCTCCAGCAGTTGTTGCAGGATACGTAAGACAGTCATTGAAGCTGAAGGAAGGCGTGGAGTGTTGCAGAGTCCTTTTCCCATAGCAAGTAAGATCTTTCCTCTCAATATATTTACTTGCCTGCAATATTTGAAGTATACTGTCAGAAGTTGCAGTAGTTGACAATGGCATCACCAAACAACAAGTCTTCTTATGATTTATCTGTTGATGTTAAGTATAAACCATCTAAATGGTATAAGTATTTCCTCAGTCAGTCTTCCTCCTCTAAATCCATATACAACACTAGATTGGTAGCTCAGGAATATGAGCCTGATGTTAATTGGAGAATGCCTGAGATCGAACCATCTAAAATTTTTGATTTACCTATGTTTAAGTTTCGTGCTACTACACTCATCCGTTATTGTTCACATAATATGCCTCTCTCTCTTGGTCAGTCCATTTACCAGATTCCTCTTATTCAGCAAGCTGATATTGATTGGGGATTAGAACATGGATATAAATATGTCCATCTGGGGCTCATTCAATTTGGAATCAATCCTTTAGTCAGGCCTAGTTTAGATACTTCTGTACTAAACTGTATCATTGACTCTAGGCATAATACCTTCTCTGATGCCTTAATATCAGGATTCCAAGCCCCCTTGAATAATGGACCAGTTTGGTCATCATCCCTTCCCAGATATCAAGTTTCTCTTACAGATCCTTACATCCATTCTCTACTTCAAGCCTATGTACAGTTTTCTGGCTTTAATATGGTTGAATCTTCTGAAATTGCCCAACTTCATACCACTACATGTCTTCGCTTTGTCTCTACAACTATGCCAGCACTTAATCCAAAGTTACTTCAACGCGCTAATTCCGAAAGCATGGTGGTTGGACCCGGCAATGTCTCCCCTCTTACTTTAGGTTTTGCTAAACTTATTGTTGTCGAAGAATGGTATGAAAAATATGAACCCATCTCTTCCAAGATATCACCCCCCATGGCTAGAGAATTAAAAATAGAACAAAATTCATCTGGAAGAAATGTCTTAAGAATAGGAAGATCGCAGAGCACAAGAAATCAAGATTTAGAAAGGCAATTGTCTTCCCTTTCAACCAGTAGCTCTGATTCAACTCAAAGAAGATCTTCATTCTTTGACAGATCATCTTTATCCTCCTCCTCCTTTTCTAAAGCCCTTGTATATAAACCTGTACTGAATAAATCTGATTTAGATAATCATCTGTTGACACATCAGAAAGGTTCTAAGAATTGCTATTATTGTAAAAAGAATATCCCTACACAAGAGCAAACCTCTGAGCCTTCTATAAAAGTTAACATATCCCATGTACCATCTGCCCCTAAGAATTTTAGGACATTCCAGTCAAAAATAGAACACAACGACCAACATGCCAACTGTTCTAAATGTCAAGATCTAGCCATCCCTATGTTAAAAATGATAAATGCCCCTTTGCCAAGGAGTGACAGGGATAAAAAAGCTACTCTACCACATAGAAGTCTTGGACCGGGAAATCTCACTCCTGCATTCAAGAATGATTTAGTAGCTAATCTAGATTTTATAAAATATAGAAAAGCAGATGCAGAACCATCTCAAGATATTGTGAGACTACAAAATTATGCAAACTACCAGTCAGTTTGTCTTGAACAAAACATTGATGATATAGCGCAAGATTTGATATAGACTAAGACCCATATGAATGTTTTGCATTCAGAAATTGATTCTTTAGAGAATAATCAAGAACATATGAAGTCTCAACTTGAAAAGATTCTTGAGAAATTAGAAATATTTCAGACTGCAGTCTTTAGTCTGAAAGATTCTTTTGAGGAAGAGAATAAAACTCCTTCCCCCCTTAAAATTGAAGATATTGAAAGACATGCATCTTTCAAATGGTTTGGTTCTTCAAGTTCTAAAGAAGAACATAAACATCTAACTCTTAAGAAGCTAGCAAAAGAAGTCCCTAATCCAGCTTTAGCAAGGATTGTTGAAGTTCTGGAAATTGTTGTTGAAAAGATAGAGTTAGTCAAGAAACAATCTGTTGAATTAGCAGATAATATCCGACAGGCATCATGAACTAGATCCTCACTAGTTCCTTTTATTAAAGAAATAGATGATGCTGAAAGTTCCACAAAAAATGCATCTCGTTCATCACAAGATGATGCAGGTGGAAATGCTTTCCAATCTGCTTGGGAAAAATGGTGCAATGCAAAATATGGTTCTTCCAAAAAAGTCCCCTTTGATCTAGCCAATTCTACTGAACATGCTTCATTCTCAAGAGAGAATATTGAATCTACACCCATTACAAATCTGAATTGCAGATCAAAAAATGAAATGATGATGATAATCCAGAAATGGCAAGCTTGGGCAAGGACCCAAAAATTGATATTCAAAGATAAGGTAACTTGGAGCGATTTAGCTTTAAGGTTAACCTGGGGATTTACTGGAAATTTAGGACTCTGGTGGGATAGAGTTCGAGAAGAAGACAAGCTTAAATTGTTAAATAATGATACTCCAATTGAAGATCTTGTTAAAGCTGTAGTGCATGAATTCTATGGAAATATAAAGATTGATTCTAATCACTATGCTGATTTATTTATGAATCAACAGTTATGTCATATATCACAACTCCCAGAATTCCTCTGTACTATGCAAGATTTATTGTACAAAACCCCTGATCCAGAAAATGTAGCATATTTACGAAAGTATTTATCTGCTATGTCTGGCAAAGTACCTAACCTAGTTAGAGATAGACTTGAAGAATTGGATATTGATATATCACAATTGTCTCTAGCAGGTTTGCACGAGCATATTGTTATGGCTCTGCAAAAAGAATGTCTTAGGAAAAAGACTAATAAATCTTTAAAGAAATAATTAGGTTTCAACTCTTCTGTCTGTGATACGTTTGCAGAAACATATCACTTTGGTTGTAATAATAAACATTCGAGAAAGGAATCCTGTAAAAAGGATTGTGGCAGTTTTAAATGCAAAAATAAGTCTAAAGGATTTTCTAAAAAAATATCCTAAAAGATTCACAAAAAACAGTCATTCCAGAAAGAAAGCCTACTTCAAACGCCGGCCACAGAATCATAAAGCAAAGCAGTCCTCCTGCTTTATATGCAAAAAGCCTGGCCACTGGGCTTCTCAGTATCCTCTGTGGTCTAAGACTAAATTCCAAAATAAAATTATGGATCTCTTTCAGTCAGGATATTATCCATCCGAATGGGAATTAGTTGACAACCATTCAGATGGTGAATACCTATCCCTCACTGAGGATAGTGACTCCTTTTCAAATAATAACCTCTACAACCAAGATTCTGATGCTGAATCAGAATTATCACAGATAGATGAAACCCTTCATTTTCTTGACATTAAAATGATGTCACCCTATACAAACCTACCATCTCTTCTCAAACAAAGGTCTGATCTCCAAGCCAAATTGTCCATCCTTACACCTGGACAATTTCAGCTCTCCAGACGCTATGCTTCACAAATTGCTCAACTCTCCGCCCAAATTGCTAAGATCCAGCAGCCAAGCGTGGTGAATATTCAAAATTACACACCCACAAATGCTGATTTTATCCCAGCACAAAGAAAAGAGTCTAGAGCAAAAAGTATTGTTAAGTTTTCAGAACCTATTCAGGAAATTCTATCATAGGATGAATCTTTAGACAATACTATATTCCATCTAGAAGAATTAATTAAAGAAAAAGAAGCATTAGTTGTTGATTTATGGAAGAGCTTAAAGCTACAGAAAGAAGAATTGAACTTTCTCAAAATGAAACGAGATAAACAACTAGAAAAAGAAATGTTCAATGAAAATACAGAAATTGAACCATTTGAGTCTAAGCAAGTGAATGGCTTAGATGATAGATTGGTTATCCCTGTAAATATAAAAGTCCAAGGATATCTGCAATACACTTTAGATGCACAACTTGATACAGGTGCAATGAATTCCTGTGCTAAGCATGGAGCTATACCATCTTATTATTGGCAGCCAATAGATATCTCTTTCAGAGCAGTTAGCAAATCTGAAATAAAGATCAAATATATTGCTCCAGATTTCCCTATACTCATACAGGAAGAAAAAGTATCTATTACACTTTACTGTTACGATACTGGTGCAGATATATTGTTAGGACAGGATTTTGTAAATAAATGTTTACCTTTTTTTATAGGTAGTAACTTTGTACAGATTACAGTTTTGGGCAAAATAGTCAAAGTACCCAGTAAGTCTTGTTATGACACAAGAATTGCAGTAAAGCAAACTTTCCAACAAATTGAGAAATCTGCAAGCAGTCTGGTACACATCCAAAAGATCATTGGTCATGTTGAAAAGCATGGTACAGAAATGATAAACGATATTAAAGAAAAGATAGAATCTTATTGCACATTAGATTATCCAAATTCCTTTTGGACAAGAGAAAAATACTTTGTCAGTCTACCCTATAAGGAAGATTACACTCCAAAACAACAGAAAGCCTCTGCAAATCACATGTCTCCCACAGAATGTGAATACTGCCAAAAAGAGATTTCATAACTCTTAGATAGAAAGTTGATAGAGACTAGTAGGATCCCTTGGGCTTGTCCTGCATTCTATGTCAACAAACATAGTGAGCAAAAAAGAGGAAAACCTAGAATGGTGATAAACTACAGAGCTTTAAATGATGCTCTACTTCCTATCAGGTTTCCTTTACCATCAAAAGAGTTGTTGTTTTCAAAGATCAGGAAGTGTAATGTTTTCAGTAAATTTGATTTGAAAAGTGGATTCTGGCAAATTGGGATAATCCCTAAAGATAGATACAAAACTGCATTTGTTGTCCCCAATAGTCAGTATCAATGGAAAGTGATGCCCTTCGGTTTGAAGAATGTTCCATCTGAGTTTCAGAAAAGAATGGATGATATCTTCAAACACCTCAATTTTGTAATTGTATATATTGATGATTTGCTTGTTTGTTCTGTAGATTGTAAAGCTCGTGTACATCATTTGAAAGTTGTTTATGACCTCTTGTATAAACATGGATTGGTGCTCAACCATTCTAAGCTTTGTTGGGCATAGACAAAGATTGAGTATCTTGGGTTGATACTATCCAAAGGAGAAGTAGAACTCCAAGATCATATTTTGAAAAAGCTTTCAGAATTCCCTGATGAAATTCTTGACCAGAAACGGCTTCAAAGATTCCTTGGTTGTCTGAACTACATCCGACAGTTCTATGAAAATCAAGCAAAGGATGTCAGAATACTCCAAAAAATATTGAGCAAAGTCTTACCATGGAATTATAAAATGACTCAAGCTGTCCAGATAATAAAACAGAAGATCCAGAATCTCCCTAAGCTGTATCTTCCAGATATGACCTTTTAGCTTGTGCTAGAAACTAATGCCTCGAATGATACTTGGGTAGCAGTATTGTTGCAGAAGAATGGTCCCAAATTGGAAGAAGTTTGTATATATACCTCTGGATGTTTCAGTGATACTGAGTCAAGATACCCTTCTTCACATAAAGAAATCCTTGCTGTCAAAAATGGCATTAATAAATTCAAATTGTTTTTAAAACCTGTACATTTTATTGTAAGAACCAATCTGAAGCATATGAAGGGAATGTTGTCTAACCAACGTCTGTTGGAACAGGGAAATAACAGAATTCTGCGATGGAGCTTGTGGCTTGACGGATTTGACATTGAAATCCACTACAAGCCTGGTAAAGATAATTGTGTTGTTGATCTTCTTACCAGAGAAGCTGCTCCATATAAAGAGAAAGACAAAACCATAAAATGGCTTCATCCTCCTTGAGCATAAGGGATGCTCCTCCACCAGGATTCAAATGGATCCTTGTGTGTACAAACTGTGAATATTGTTATTGTTTTAATTGTTTAAGTTGTTTCATAAGAGCTAGTTCAGCCTGTATAAAAATCCTATCTAACTAGGTGGAAGCATATAATCATAATGTCTCTTATTATGATTATTTTAGAACAAGTCGTAATATGGCCAGAGGTTCTGTCATTGGAGGATCGATGCAAGGTCAAATGTATATCTTGCTTTATACTCCTTGTATTACCTATGAGGATTATTGTAAGATTATGTTGCAGGTTAAATTTGAAGGTTCTTGCTGGATAATCTTTGAATGCTCCACATTCAAAGAAACATAGATCTGGTGGTCTGGTTGGTTGTATATTTTGTTCTGGACTTATTGTCCCAGAGATGTTGAATTCTTCAGACAGGGTAAAGATGCATTTAAATAATGGTTTCATGCCGAGATAGAAGAAGCTTCTCACTACGAAGGTTGGTTTGTATTTAATCTATCTTTCAGATACAACGACTTAAAGTTTGAAAAGTATGAACCTCCTCTGCCTCAAAGTTATAAGGTTACCAGTGAATTATATGGTGATCTATGTGTTCCTGAAGGTGAACTAATACTAGCCATGCAAGGATCTTTGTTTTACAAGTGTTTCAGCGGACTCCCACCATTCTCTATTGAGCACAGTTCTCCTCCAAGTAGTCATTTCGGCTATGATAGTGATGGATATTTTGAATCCATTGCCGAATATAATATAATAAACCGTATGGAAGCATGATGGGCCATGTGTTCCTTCTTTTGTAATAATTAATTCCACTCATGTCTAACGGGTCGACAGTGGTGTCCCGTCAGTTCCGTGGGTTCCTGTAGAACTCCACTTTGTAATTATGTGACTCAAGATATTCGTCTTTTAGATTTGCGAATATTTGCTTAAGTCAGACATTCTGTAAAAGTCGGTATGGGTCCCCATATGGCCGAGCCTCTAAGGGACGAGATAACAGCTATAGTCCACAGCTGCCCCATCCACTTGAAGGAATCTTTGTTTACAGGCAGTTGTCAGTTTGTGACTACTGGTAACTTACTAGAAGTTGTATAAATAAGACTCTACCCCTCTCATTTATTCATTTGGGAATCAAGAGAGAGTCTAGTCTGAGTCTTATTAGTGTCGAGCAGTGTGTATCCTCTTCACTCACCTTCAAGAACTTGTGAATGAAAAACACTGATCTCAAGTGTAATGTCATAATGTTATATCTCTGTTATGCTATATGATCCTACTCTGTAACAAGGTATATAATGTGTCAAAATTTGTAGTCCTCGGATAGATCTTTCTAACAAGGTATAGAACGCGTCAAATGGAGATCGTATGCCAAAGTTACGTCCCCGAGAAGTTTATGTACCAACTTACCCAAACGGGGCCCATAGTCTTGGTGTTTCATCTCCTAGGGTTAGGTCTTTGGATGTTTAGGGTTTTTCATTGTTTCTCAATAATAATAGGCCTTCGAGCCTCATTGTAACACAGTTTAGAGGCCAGTAGCCACCACATCTCTTCTCAGAGATAAGCTACCAGCGCCCTAGCTAGTTTATTTCCATTCTGTCTATAAGCATATTTCAGTTATTTGTTATTAATGAAATGAAGTCTTATTTATGTTGCATCTCTGTGTTTATGTGTATTTCTGTATTTCATTTTGTTACTACATAAATCCGAATCAGTGGTATCAGAGCCATCTGCTCATTCTTGATCCTTCTTTGCATGTCCCCAACGAGATCGGGGTATAAGGAGTTGGGGCTCGATCTGGTTGAACCTTTGCAAGATCAGCCTCACAAACCCTGACGACCCCCCATGTGGGAAGAAAATAAAGATGAGGGAGCAGGAGATCCTATCAAAATGTTGCTCGAGGAGGCCCTCGA
>CBVK0103021379.1:0-13841 GCA_900067695.1 Picea abies | reverse complement strand
GGAACAACAAGTGCGCAAAAGGAACAACAATTGTTTCGTTCAAAGGAATCAGCAGGCGCGCAAAAGGGACAACAATTGTTCTGTTCAAAGGAACAGCAGGCGCACAAAAGGAACAACAATTGTTTTGTTCAAAGGAACAACATGCGTGAAAAAGGAACAACAATTGTTCCATTCAAAGGAATAGCAGGCACGCAAAAGGAACAACAATTGTTCCGTTCAAAGGAACAATAGGCACGCAAAATGAAAAACAATTGTTCTATTCAAAGGAACAACAGGGACGCAAAAGGAACAACAATTGTTCCATTCAAAGGAACAACGGGTGTGCAAAAGGAACATCAATTGTTCCATTTTTAACCATCTGAATAGGTAATTTTTAGAAACTTGGCAATGTATTTTTCTTGAATTCAAGGTTGATTCCTCATCAACTAAATTCATTTATGAGTTGGTTTATTTCAAAATTAAGTAATGGATGGCTTGTTAATGTTATGAATTTCATTATAGTTGCCCAATTGTTGTTGTTGAATCATGACACATTCATTTCTCTGTGAAAGATAGGGTTTGGGTGATGAGATGAAGCGGGAGTTCGGAACATAAAAGAGTACTAATTGAGTTCATTACAATTATCCTCCCTAGTTTTGACTTTCTCGAATGACTGTCGAAAATAATAATAAAAAACTAAATAAAATCTACAGAAAATAAAATTATATACAATATGTATAGTGTCAATAGAATTCAACATTTATGGAGTTGGGGTGGCTGGATTACCTTCCCAGCCAGCCAAAATTTGAACGGTAGGGTCCTTACTTACCTCTTGGTAGAAAGATTCTTTTGAGGGCGGCTGATGATAGAGTCGTAGCCGGTGTCCATTGACCCGAAATGGAGATATGGACTTGTCGATGGTGCTTAACGTGACTATGCCATTATCATGGACTTCATTGATTTCGTATGGTCCTAGCCACTGTGTCTGTAATTTACCTGGAAAATCCTGAAATCTAGAATCATAGAGGAGTGCCCAATCACCTTTTTTAAATGTTTTTTTTTATATGCTTGTCGTGTCAGGTTGTTCTCTATTGCTGAATAACAATCATGCGCTCTAAAACAAATAGGCATGCTTCATCCAATTCGTTGAGTTGTTGAAGGGGTTGTTTATGTGCTTTTGTAAGATCCAATTCGATTTCCTGGGCCATCCTTAGAGTCTTGATTTCAAACNNAGTTGGGAATATGGGTTCTTTTCCATAGACTAAATGATAAGGAGAGTAGCCAGTGGTATTATGCCATGTTGTGTGGTAAGCCCACAAGGCATTTGGGAGCTCAGAAGCCCAATTCTGTCTATTTGTTGAGACAGTCTTTGTCAGGATTGCCTCCAGGACTTTATTGGTGCTTTCCACTTGTCCATTTGCTTGTCGATGATACAGAGAAGTAATTATGTGTTTGATATGATAATTATCCAGGGTGGTGGTGATTCTATGAGCTGTAAATTGTGACCCCCCATCAGTAATTACCTCTCTTGGTAGTCCATAGTGTACGAGTAATTTGAAAAGAAATTTGATGACTACTTATTCTGTTGCATTTGGTAAGGCTTCTTCCTCTACCCATTTATTCATGTTTTCCATTGCGACTAGAATATAGGCCTTCTGATTTAACTTTGGATTGAAGGGGCCAACGAAGTCTAGTGCCCATTTCCCATATCTCAAATGGTTCCGCAACTACTTGTGCTTTCAAAGGAATTTCATCATCATCAACCTGACCTGGTTTTCCCATCCGTTGACAACTATCGTAGGTCTGGACATATTTATTTATGTCTCTAAATATTGAGGGCCAATAATAGCCCATCTGCAGAATTTTGTGTCCATTCCTGTGATCTACAAAATGCCTACCATACATCTCATCATGTCCGGCCTTTAGTATGTCATAGATTTCATCATCTCGTATGCATCTATGGATCTGGAGATCATCTCCTATATGGAAGAGATATTTGTTGATCCATTCAAATTGTGCACTACGCTAGATGATCAGTTTTCTTTGTCGTTGCCAGGTAATTTTCCATGTTAGCGTACCAAGGTGGCTTTGTAGTAACGAAAAACAGATGCTCATGTGGAAATCGATCTTCGACTGTTAAGGAGTCATCTGTTTTGGGTATGCGGGATAGGAAGTCTGTGACGAGGTTTTCTCTCCTGGGTCGATCTTTCATGGTGATATCAAATTCCTGCAATAGTAACAACCATCGAGTGAATCATCCATTAGTAATTGGTTTATTATCCAAATATCTAATAGCAGAATGATCAGTATACAGAATGACTGGATATCCTGTTATATAATGAAGAAATTTATTGATGGCATGTATAACAGCTAAAAAATCTTTCTCTGTTACTGTATAATTAAGTTCAGATGGATTAAGATTCTTGCTAATAAAATAAATGGAGTAGGGTTTCTTGTCCTCCTCCTGTCTGAGGACAACACCTATGGAAATATCTGATGCATCCGTGGAGATGTGAAATGGTATTTTCCAATTTGTCCCCCTCAACACCGGTGTTGTCGAGATCAACTTCTTGAGTCCTGCAAATGCCACATCACACTTTTCAGACCACTGAAATTCTACATTACCAGTCAAGGCATGTAAAGGTGCAGCGGTTCTTGCAAAAATTTCCATAAATCTACAATAGTATCCTGAAGCGCCAAGGAAACTATGTACCTCAGTTTGTGTGTGTGGTGTAGGTAGGGGATTACCTCTATTTTTGTTGGATCTACCCTAATTCCATCTGTAGAGATATAATTCCCTAGTACCACACATTCTGTCATCATCATGTGACACTTTTTGTGGCTTAAACATGACCTGGTCACAATGCACCGCTCTAGTATTTTCTCCAGGTTATTTGGTGCTTGATCGAAGTCGTCGCCATAAGGAGTGAAATCATCCATATAGACTTCAATTCCTTCACTGATTAGATCATTGAATATGCTCAAAATGGCCCTTTGAAAAGTGGTTGGAGCATTACAAAGTCCAAAGGATAATAGTCTGTATGCAAAAGTGCCCCAGGATCTTGTGAATGTAGTTTTATCTTGATCTTCTGGGGCAATCTGAATCTAATTGTACACACTAAAATCGTCTAGGAAAGAAAATAATTTTTTTCCTGCCAAAGTATCTAGGACCTAGTCAGTGAAAGGCAAAGGGAAGTGGTCTTTTTGAGTGGCTTTGTTAAGTTCCCTGTAGTCAACACAGATGCGCCATTTGCCATTTTTCTTTGGGACGATCACTAATGGGGAAACCCACTGACTATCTAAGATGGGATATATAAAATGTATGTCCAACAAATTTTGTAATTCTTCTTTAACAATATCCCTGAGGTGAGGATTCAATCTTCTCTATGGCTGTCAGATAGTATGGGCATATTTTTCAACATAAAGGTGGTGTGTGCAGTGTTGCGGATCAATACGTTTCATATCAGAATATTCCAATGCAAAATCTTGATGGTATTTGGACAGGACTTCAATTATCTTCTGTTGTTGTTGTTCATCTAAATTGGCATTGATGTTTAGAGACCTCCCTAGTGCAATCTTGATGTGTTTGTTGTGATGAACGGTTGTAGTTTGAATTTGTTTTTCCATTAAATCTTCCAGCAGGTCTCCCTGTGCTTCACAGTCTAGAACAGCTTGGAGCATCTGGCAGGTCGGGTTGCTCATGGTGGTTGGATTATTGATAAACCCACTTATTATGTCATCCTCTAGCTAGTTTTTAAGTCTAAGGGCTTCTTCATGCGTAAGAGGGGCTCACAAATACTTCTTTGGGTATCGCGGTGGTGGAAATTGTGGATATATGAAAGTTGGACTTGGTTTAGTAGGAGGATATAAAGTGAGGTTCTTTGTGATACCCCCTCTAGTGATTGTCATATTACCTACTTGACATCCTATGTACACATTTTTTGTTGCAAGCCATGGCCTGCCCAGTATCAATGGATGCCCTTCAAGTCCACTTCTTGGGTTGATGATGAGGGAGTCCGCCTGATATTCCCAAGAGTCGACGAAGATGGCTATATCATGTAATGTGCCAATTGGTCAAACTACCAATCAATCTGCTAACTGCAGCTTTATTGTGGTGGGTTTGAAGGAGTTAAAACCCAGAGTATTGTAGGTTTCCATAGTCAGGATGTTGATGGATTCTCCCAAATCAACTAGTGTAGATGGATTTTTAATTTTTCTGATGGGATTTCTCCCACATAGCTCCTTGATCATTTTTGAGTAGATTGGGATGTCCTGAAGAGCTTGCAGGAGTGGAATCTTGATATATAAATTCTTGAGTTCCCCTAAAATGTTGAAGTTGGGATATACGGTCGGTTTTGCTATCATCAATCTTTCAGGGAATGGAGGCGAGGGTGTTGTATCCTTACTAGGATCTTCTTATTCAATTGTGTTCCCCCCCTGCTCGATTTCTTATGTTATTACCATAGTCGAAGGTGTTATTGTTGGGTTTTTTTCACTCTCCTACTCTTGAAAAACGTTATTTTCTTTAGGAGAGATTATTCATCCCGATCTCAATCGTAGTTCGTTGCACCCTACTGATTTGGTCTCCCCTTCTCCATTCTCCATAATCTGGATGAGCTGAGCTAGTCTATTATTTTGATTTGGGTGAGCTTGGGCTGGTAGTTGAGGGAACAATTTGGATTGTGGGTTTTGGGGCAATTGGAGTGGTGCTTGTAACGTAGGATGAGTTTGAGGGGCCATCCCCATGGGTTGGTTGTTTATTCCCATGGGGCACTGCCAATTATAATTCCAATTTGGGTTTTGGGTAGTCATGTTGGGCCACTATGTAGGGTAGATGTTGTTATTTGAGTTTTTCCAGGATGAGGTAGAATATTGTGAGTTAGACCAAGTGGAAATTGCAATTGGCTGATTCTGCCAGACAAGATTTGCAGCGGGCTGGTTTTGCCAAGTGGGATTTACTGGTGGGTATTGCTAGGGCTGCCAGTTCTAATTAGTAAATGGCTGACCCTGCCATGTGCTACCAGGAGCTTGTTGTTGCATATACTTTCCAGAGAAGAAAGAGGAAGGGTCTTGCAGTGTATTTGGAGGTTGATTATGCCATTAACGATGCTGAGCCATCAGATATAATGGCTCTGTATCTTCTTCTGCTTCTCTAAAGATGTATTTTAGTCCAGGAAGCGACGGGAATTCTTTCGTGTTGTTATCCTTGGTGCAGATAGCACAGAACCAGACCACGTCTAAAGGGCAATCCCTTGGACCATGTTTTCTTCTGCACCTTTGGCAAAATATGGCCAACATTTGTTCTGCTTCTGTTTTTTTCTATTTGGCCTGCAACACATCCAATTGTGTAGTCAGAGTGCTCAGAATATTTTTTTTGAAGTTTTCTAAGAGATTACCAACTTTAGCTCGTGTAACACCCCCGCTGGTAATATTGCTATTTTTGGTGAGGGGGGTACGCATCCTTGATCTAGTCCGTGAACTTCCTCTTGAGCACCTGATTCACAATAGGACGATGTCATCATAAGTTTCTTGATAAATGTCACCCTTCCCCACTAAATTCAACGTTTCTACCCATTCATCTTTCATACCTTTAATCAGAGTTTCCTTAAGTACTTCACCTGGTAACGTGCCATAGGGTGATCTTTGTAAATTATATTGAAATCTCTTGACATATTATTCTAATGATTCATTTTCTTTTGCAGTCATTTGAAATATTTCATATTTTAAGTCTCTGGTTCTACAATAATCCTGATATTTTTTCAAGAAGGCCTGTTTCATCTCATCCCATGAGTTTATAGTTCCTCTCCCATGAACTAGCGTAGAGTTGTTCCTTTCAAAGTGGAGGGGAACAATTTTAATTTTTGGGGTTCAGAGGTGTAATCATGCCCTCTACAGAGGACATAAAATTCAAATAAGAATGCATCCAGGTCTTCTGAGATTAATAGATGAAAGGTTGGCAGGTTTTGTAGGGGAATTTCCTTCATGGGGGCATTGGCGATTGGATCAACTATCGGATATTCCAAAGTGGAAGTTTGGGGATGTTGTGGATTTGGTTGTGCCATTTGATCGAAAATATGCCAGAAATCTTAAGGGAGTTCTTGATCTGGATATTTTATTTGAATTGATTGGTTATCTGATCCTCTAGGGGATTTGATTGCACTCCCTCTGTCTGGGATTTTGGGTATTCCTTCTTCTTTCTCAGGAGATTCAGGATCGGGTGGTGGGTCTGTCTTAGCTATCCCACTGGTTTCTCCTTCTCCTTCCTCTATATTACAAGAGTTTCCCTCTTCTAAAGGGTTGAGGGGTGGAATATATGTGCTCTAAAAGCTTTGCTCAGTCCCTTCATTTTTGCTATGAATCTCAGCGTGGGTTGCAGTTGGTGAAACTGCCACCTTAGGGATTCAGATAGATCCTTTCCTAGGTCCAACCGAAGCTTGAGATTATTCTTTTCGGATGATGTCGTCTATGAAAGTGCTTCTTCAAGGGAGCACCGAGCCCTGGGCTTTGGTAATTTTTGGTGGTGGTTTTGGTTTTTCAAGATATTTCTTCTTAGTCATACACACTTCACACAAAAAAAAGGAAAATCAAGAAAGAAAAAAAAACACCTATGCAACCTCTTAATGCGTTAGTTGGAGGTAGTCACTGGTATAATCATCTTACTTATTGCGTGCATAGGTTCTTACCTTCCGTCTTCAATACATTGTCCTCCAGAGGCACAATCTATGCTACCTTTGACATTCTTCCCCAACAACGGCGCCAAAATTTTGGGCTCTAAAGATGTCTAAAAACAACCTTAGTAATTTATCAACCCGAGGATTCGTCTTTTATCTCAAAGAATATCGGCAAAGTATATGCAGATAGCTCATAGAGGCTAAAATCATGTAGTGAAAGCAAATCTGAGTTTATCAACAATCATGTTCCTAAATCATTCATTAAATATTATAGGAATTGAAATCTAAAGTTGTGCAATGGAAAGGAACTAATTAATCTATTGAATTCATTTTAAGAGCAGTAATTGAATCTATATAAAGACTTGCAGAAATGACTATTATTATGAATCAAATTGTTGGAAAGAAAAAGATGAATTACTCTATCTATGGAAATAAACAGAGACTGTAATCTAGTCAAAAATAGACAACAATCGTATTTCTATTGAAAGGAACAACAACTATATTCTAACGGAAAGGAACAAAAAATGTAAACTAAGTGAAAGGAACAACAAATGTAAACTAAGTGAAGGGAACAACAAACGTAAACTTATGAGGAATTGTCACACATCAAATCTCAATAATAAAAATTGGAACAACAATCATCTAATGCTTTAGGGAATATCTATCTCTTGTAATTGACATGAAATCATCAACATGCTTATGCATTCATTTAACTACAGTAAAAGAGAATCAAATCACAAAACATAAATTGAATTGATACAATTACAGGTCAAACAGTAGCTCCTTCAGACTGGGCCCTTAGTCCTTAGAAGCGTTGCTATTTGAAACTCAGTATATAGAAATGGTAAAACCGCTCGAAGCTTCTATTGATTTCATAGCTGGTACAACATTTTACAAAAAATGCTAACGCATAGCAATTCTAAGTTCTGAGTTATTGGGTGCAATTCTTCTACCTCTTTTCAAGATCTATTTGCCCCTTATATATTACAATAATCTGGGTAAATTAATCTATCCTGAGGATCGACAGATCCTTAGGATTGCTTTACTATTAAAATATAAGCAACTTGATCATCTTCAAAACTGCCTTGCACCATAAAGTCTTCAACCTCCAATAGCTTGCGCATATTCAAGATTTCCTTTGTTATCTTGGGTTTGACAATATTTAACCAATCCTGTAATAAAACCAAACAATTCCAATCATATTTAGGATCTATGTAATCTAACTTCAACAATAACACTAAAGAGTATATTATTCATTTTCTATTCTATTTTCTCCTAAATAATCGAAAAGTCAATCAAGATGATATCATGAAATGTGGGAAAAAGGAAGATATCAATACCTTTTCATAACCTAATAGGTTGTTATCCTAGTTGTTAGAATAAATAAATGTCCTGAGATCTTTAAGGAAAAGAAGCCAGCTCCTACCTCCAGCTGGTGCCTCCCTTTCTTGTTATAAATAGATAGATGAATTGCTTTAATGGGTTCAGATGGTAGAGCAAGGCTCCCAAGAAACTGTAATATGTTTGATAAAGTGACTATGATCTAGTATGTACTAGACTTAAGACTTTTTGACTAATAGAAATCAGTTCCTATTTCAGACTATTTGCTTCTAATGCCAAATGTTCATATTTGAATGCTTCATATGGATCACTATGGTAATGATATGATGGATGTTTGATCATTTTATTGTCATGGTGTTTATTTAGCTCCTTAGTTTCTAATTTCAAGAAGATCTTGTTTTAAGAAACTTTCTTCCTTTGGGCTTTTGTGGACCTGATGTTTGCAGTAGCTCTTACATTCTTCTCATTCAAGTCTTCCTTCTATCCATATTTACTCCCAAACTACTGGTTGAAATTATCCAAGACCTTATTTGTTGTTACATGTTAGCCCTATTTCTGAGTGAGGATATTATTATTCCAAGTTTTTCCATTTGACCTTTCAAAAAACAATCATACTTTTACATATCATCTGATGCGTACTGGGCTTACCTTCCTTGCAATCAAAAAGTGACTCGTAGTGCTAACACTTCCCTTTCACGATATCCAACACTTTATTTTTGGCAAGGATGAGATCAATCCTTGTCTTCCATGCTATGAAGTTAGAATCCCCATCTATCTTGTTTCTTGACTTCATAGAGTAAGTCATGGCTACTTTGACTTGGTCAACCCTAGATTTGACCAAAAACTCAAACATGACGTCTTGGTTTGCTGATAATACCAGGAGATGCGCTAGGCTAGGGTGCACTAGTCTATCCAGAAATTAGGTCAATCCCTTCACTTAAGGTGCCTCAACAAGAGGGTTAGGGTTTCTAAATCTACACCTGCTACTAACCCTAGTGACAGTGATTTGTTAACTGCTCCTGCTAGAAACCCTAGCGGTAGTTCCTCAACGAGATTAGTATCCTTATGTATATGCTCCCTTTTAGTGGTTAGACTGAATTAAGGAGGTGTGGGCCCATAACCTGTTAGAATATGATGGATTGTTCTCTTTTAACCATATAAAATATCACTATTGTCACCCAACCATAGGACAAATCCCCCCCCAAGCACCTTAACCTAGACAAAGAATCATTCCAGAAGCAAACCCTAGGCTAGATAGCCAAACAAAGGGTGGCGCACCTTATCCAAGGATAGCGCACCAAGCAAGAGTACCAAGAGTTGATCAGAGAGTCCAAACCATAACCAAGAGATAGTCCAAGCCAAAACCAAAATATGCTAGTTGCAACAGCTGCAACAACAACTCTCCTCCATACTTGCGCACAAACTGGCCAACTGCAGTGCACACAAGTGTTGCTTCTGCAGTTCTAAGAATGCCTATCAGAATGAAGATTGGCCTCCTGTATTTATACTAAATCTAACAGACTGCTTGGGCCAACTTCTCATTCTGGGTACTAATTCTTTAGTATATATTATTTCCTTTAGCTGACTTCTTCTCTTGGAGTCTAATAACATAATACAAGTCATTCCCTTGAGCTGACTTGTCTTCTAGGGTTATTAACCAATCAATTAGGGTTTCTTCTTGCTTCCCAAAACAATCTATTCTCGTCAGGCTTACACATGGAGGTAAATACCTCCCTCATCTACCATAATATCAACATCGCTAATGTAATGTCCGCAGACTCGGTGACAAACCATTTGAAAGAGTTTTCTTTAAACCAGTATGCAGGAAGGCCAACTTCGTCTATGTCTTCCAAACCCACTCAGTTAGTGGATGTACACTCTATGCAATCGTCAGCCAACCCAAATGGTAACTAACAACCAGGCGGGACTAAGAATAAAGGACGTAATAACTGTAAGGGTGGGAAAAATGGTAATAAACCCAAGGACAATAATAATAATGAGAAGATGGGTAGTAATGCTAGAGAGGGAAATGAGAAAGACGTAAGGTGAGGTTTCCCTATAAGCTTTGCACAGATGATCACCTTACCCATTTATGCCCCAAACTTGCGAAAGCTGTGAGGCTATTATCTCTACCACCCGTCGTGCTAAAGAATCCATTCCCACATAATCAACACATGGCCTCGAGCTCCTCAAATGCCGAAAATGCAGTTGGTGGGAGTCAAAACCCAACGTTGCAAGATGGCAATCATTTATGTATCAATATGGTTGATGTGAAAGTTAATTTAGCCACTCGATCTCAAGACTATTTCTCTTTACAAGCTATTACTAGTCTAGAATCTCCTCCTCCTCCTTCGGAGATGAGTTTACATATTGAGAAACCATAGACATTGCCTCGTATTCTAAAAGGAGTACTCAAGCTCTCTACCTATAATCCAAATGATAGAGCCACCCAAAAATACTCTATTGTTGAGGACCTGGGTCAAACCGTTTATGTGATGTCGGCTTTGGAGGTACTGTAGACGTGTCCTTCATAGAGGAATGCCTTACTCTATGCTTTAGGATATATAGAACCCAGTGGCTCAAAAGTTATTAAGTTTGACATCACAAATGTTAAGCCTCAATTGCCTTACCATGTGTCTTTCCAAATCCATGTGGAGTAGTCTAAGTATACCATCAAACATGCGGTTGTTGATGAGGGTGTTGCTACATGTGTGATGTCCCTGGTCTGTTGGAAAGCTCTCGGTTCTCCGACTCCTTCCAAGTCATCGAACATGTTAACTTCTTTTGATGGTCATTCCTTCCGCCCTCACGGTATTCTCCCTGCCTTTCCGGTCCAGTTAGGTGGGAAGACAATAGAGGTGGAGGTAGAGGTAGTTGATAGGCCTCTTGATTATAAATTGTTACTAGGTTGCAATTGTACTTATGCTATGATCGTCATCATATAGTTCATCTTCCGTACTCTTTGTTTTCCTCATGAAGGGAAGATCATGAAGATCAATCAATTATCCTTTGCGTGCTATAGTCCTAAAGAATATATTGTACCGTTGATCCCTGTGATTGACAATTCTCAGCCGACAACTGAGAATATCGATGTCGGAATGTATTCTTCCATTATGGGTACTTTCAGCTTTGTGGTACCGAACCATCATGTTTATACCATGTCTAGTAGGCCCATCTCGATAGAGAGGTCCTTTCCTTTCTATACTTCTTATTTTAGTGATCCGTGGAACCTACCTTCCCCGACTTTGTCTTGTGAAGGTCAGTTTCATGCTGGAGTGGCCATGCCACTATCGACAACAAAGATTGTGTATCAAGCTTTTCTCGACTCTTCCGCTGACCCATATCCTGTTCCCTCGTTGATAGACGAGGAGGATCCTGTTCTAAGGCCTGTGTGAGCCACTTCATTGTCTTGTTCACATGATTTCCTCAATGGGACTTTGCCTTTGGATGAAGCTATCAACGAAGCCATAAATGGTTCCAACAAACCTTGGGATGATATGCATCACTACTCTTATTTTCTCCCAGATCTTGAAAGAATCGAACAAGATGACTTTAGATCTACTTTGAGTGAGATAGTTGGTCACGTCGTAGTTCCATTTGATATGCATGACATTTATTCCGAATAAAACCTGGTGATTATTTCTCCTACCGTCATGATCGACATCTCTCGTACCAATGGCAGAGTTGAAAATGTAAATATCGGTGAAGATTGTTTACCAGAATAAATCTTTATCTACACCGAGATTTTAAAGAAATTACGAGATGTATTTTCTTAGTAATATGAAGAGATGCCAAGAATTGACCCTCATATTGTTGAACATGAGATTAGAACTTATCTGGATGCTAAACTTGTTCGGCAATGTCTTAGAGCTGTAAATCCTCAAAAAAGGCCCTGTTATTAAGGCAGAGGTAGAGAAGATACCTACTGTTGGCTTTATCTACCCGATTCCCTTGACCGAATGGGTATACAAACCCATTCTCGTAGATAAGAAAAAAGGAATCATCAGTGTATGTATGGATTTTCATGACCTGAACAAGGCCTGTCCTAAAGACAACTTCCTGACACCTTTCATCAATCAGATTCTTGACAAGTGTGCGAGAAGCGAAGTATTTTATTTTATGGACACATTTTCAAGATATAACCAAATTCAAATCAAACCCAAGGATCAACAAAAGACAACATTTATTTTTCCTTGGGGTACTTTCACATATTGAAAAGTTCCTTTCGACCTTAAAAACGTTGGAGCAACCTTTCAACATGCCATGACTTTCTCTTTTCTCGATCTTAAGCATATAGTCAAAGCTTACCTTGATAATCTTGCTGCTCACTCTCGCAAAAGAGTAGATCATGCTACTCAACTTTGGCTTGTTTTTGAAATATTTTGTTACTATAGAATTCGATTAAACCCTCACAAGTGCATCTTTTGCATTAAGTCTGGTCATCTTTTGGGTTTTCTAGTTTTTGAGACTGGGATCAAAGTAGATCCACTAAAGGTTGAGGCAATACTTTGGTTGCCTCCCTCATGCATGATTAGACAACTTTAGGGTTTACAGGGTAAAGCTAACTTTCTTCATCGGTTTATAGTGAATTATGCCAATATCACTAAAGGTTTCATGCATCTCTTGAAGGACACCTCTTTTATCTCGGATGAGCGAACCCAGGAGTCCTTCGATGCTTTGAAGAAAGCTTTGGTGTTGGCACCTCTGTTGAAGCCTCCTGACTACAATAGAAATTACTTGTTGTATATCGCTGCATATGAGGATACGATTGGTATGGTTCTAGTTTAGGAGGATGATGAGCTCCATGAGCACATCCTCTACTATCTTATTCGAACTTTAGTCGGTCCTGAACTTAATTATTCTCACATTGAAAAGATAGCATTGGTTGTCGTTCACACAGTCCATTGTTTGTGTCATTATATATTGATCTTCAAGACTACTATGGTTGTCGATGTCAATCCATTTCAATATGTCCTTACCAGGCGTATAATAGGGGGGAAATATAATAAACGGATTTTCATTTTACAAGAGTTTGACCTCAATTTCACCTTTGCGAAATCCAAGAAATCACTAGTCTTCTCAAAGTTAATATCTGATTTTCCATGATTAGATGAGGACATTATCCATGCTGATTCATTTGTGGACGAACACATTTTTCTTGTCTCGTCATTTGACCCCTGGTATGGAGACATTGTTCTCTATCTTCAAACCTTGAATTTCCCTTAGCATCTCTCGTGAGATGACCAACGACGTATAAGATACCAAGCTAAGAAATATACTATCATCGGTGACACTTTGTATCACCGAGGAATAGAAAATATCTTTCGTCATTGTTTAACTCATGGAGAGGTTGATTTTGTCCTAAACGATTGCCACAGTGGGGCTTGTGGTGGTCATCTATCTGGGCTTGCAACAACCCAAAAAAATTTGCGAGCATCCGGTTATTTCTGGCCTACTATCTTTAAAGATTGTATTGAAGTGGTTAAGAAGTGTCACCCCTACTAGGTGTTCACTCGGAAAATGCGCTCGCACCCAGCCCCTCTTCACCCAGTCATTATTGTCGGTCCCTTCACTAAGTGTGGGGTGGACTTCATCGATTGCAACCCAACTTCAACTGGGGGGAATCAACACAATATTGTGGTCATCGACTACTTTACTAAGTGGGTCGAGGCTATGCCTATAGTTAAATCCGATGGGAATACTGTCATCTTCTTCGTATTCAATCAAATTATCGCCCGATTCGATATCCCGAGTGAGATTGTCATTGATCATGGAAGTCACTTTCATAACGAAATTATGGAAGAAATAGAAACTAAGCTGGGGCTTAGACATGGTCATTATTATCCTTAT
>CBVK0103021349.1:0-19658 GCA_900067695.1 Picea abies | reverse complement strand
TTCTTGTGTTCAGTATTTAGTGAATGGTTTGGATTATTCTTGTTGATATTGTGGGTTTATTTTGAGATTTATCTTCATATCTATTTAGGTACTTAACAATTCCAACGCCTTAATTAGATGCTCATACCAATTATCCATATGGTTGGCCTGTTATAACAACTATGGAATAATATATTTATGTTAAAACAAATCATCCTGGGTATATAGCACAAGTTTAAGGCCATAGTTAGGTCGACGTAGGCCTATTTAAAGAGCATGGAAACCAATGATAAGGGACATGGATTACAAGGAATAGAAGTTCATTCTAGGAGTATAGATTGTCTTGATTTGCATGCCAAGAGAAGCCTAGTCATGATGTTGTCTTGATTTTCATGCTGAGGAGCTCTATGTCAGAACATAGTCTTGTTTATACTCATTTTTCTTGTTTTCTTGAGAGGAGTACGATCATGATGTTATTTTTGTGCTAAGATGTTTTCTATAAAAGTGTTAGTCCATATTTCCAT
This sequence comes from Picea abies, assembly GCA_900067695.1. Lineage (NCBI taxonomy): Eukaryota > Viridiplantae > Streptophyta > Pinopsida > Pinales > Pinaceae > Picea > Picea abies. The sequence goes on along the minus strand of CBVK0103021349.1, from coordinate 19,155 downwards.
TAATGAGAGCCATAGTGCATCATTTGGCATGTAAAGAGGGTGAAATTGAGCCAGTTCAGAATATGGTCAAGTTTATACTCATTTTTCTCATAATTTCACAAGCAATTCAATGATATACTCTATTTTTTAGTTTGAGCAACGAAATTGAATAGTGACTTCAAATTTGGCTTTGTAAGTCCATTTTGTATTGTAATTTTGACATTTGAGATTATGAAAAGCAGTCTCAATGTTTAAAAGGGAACCCAAAGATGTAGTAAACCTTGTCATCAATATTGTATATTTGAGTTCTTTTGTTTTCTGTTGTGTTTTCTAATTATTCTTCAAGTTATTCATCATTTTATAAGCTTTTGGATAATAAGCACATCATCATGTGTTATGAAAATCACCTCAATATGTTTTGGATAATAAGCACATCATCATGTGTTATGAAAATCACCTCAATATGATCAAGAATTATTCTGAATCAAGTTAGATGCTAATATGGGTGTTTAAAGATTAAGATCAGTATCTAAGGATTTTCAGATCAAGTGGTATCAGAGCTAGTTTTGAAGTGTATTTGCAAGTTGATGTGATGATGTTCAAGAATCAAGTTGGTGAAGGTGTTTGAAGGCTCTCAATATAGATCTTGTTGAGAAGACAACATGAGTAAATCTCTCGTGAAGTTAAGTCTCCAGAAGAACATCAAATGATAGATTCAGAAGGATAATTATGAATTAAATATGCAACTACAATCTCTCAAGGAGGAAAAATAGAAGATTCAAGATCGATTGATATGTCATGAGGAATTCAATAGAGGTATTTTTCATGAGTTGGAAATAAAGTTTCAAACCGAGGATCAAATATTGGCACCACCATTCCATGAAGTTGGGGAAGTAGAGAACAAAAAGTCTCCAATGCAAGAGAAACTATCTCCTTCAAAAGGTATGATGGATAAAGATGATTCCTCTATTCTTCTTCTCCCCATCAAGATGAAGAATGCTCATGGATGACTAAAGTGAGAAGAACTTCAGATGAAGAGGTCCTTCATAAACAGTTAGTATTACCTTCTATCCCAGGGGAAGGTAACATATGTAAGACATATCTAGAAAGAGATGTGAATTCTAAAGAGGGAGTGAAGACATTTTCCACTGGTAAGATGGGTATATGGTCTACGTATCCATGTGATTTCTGTGGAAATAGTAACCACAATATGGTGAAATGCCGAAGAAAAAATTCCTTGCAAGAAAATCCATCCAAGAAGAAGGCTAAGGGAAAAATTCATTTCTCAAGACAAAGGAAAAGGGGGAGTGACAAGAAGGGATTGTGGTTCCAAGAAGGGAACATGACACTATTGTCTTATTGTGGTAAGAGTGGACATCATATAGAGAAGTGTTGGACGTTTTATCCACACTTATGTCTGAAGTAGAACCAAAAATATGTAAGGGCACTTGTAAGAAGATAGGTAGTATCCCCAAGTATAGTTAATAGTCTTGTTGAAAGATTCGAGAAATAATACTTCTTAATGGATGGTATTAATAGTGTGACATACGAAGACATAGAGGTATGGTTCATGGATAGTGGTTCATATCACCACATGACAGGGATGAAATTAGTATTCCTTACTTTCTCATAGATCGACACAAATTTCTATGTAGTCTCTGTAACTAACACCAGACAAGTAATAAAAGGGTTTGGATATGTGATATTCCTACTCGAGTCATGATGATTTCTTGGAATAGAACACATGTTATTTTTTACAGATTTAAAATTAAAAGTATTCTCAGTTGCATGTTTTGAACATGAAGGATATGCAGTCATGTTCTAGGATGGACAGGTACTTGTGTATTCAAGGAAATCTACTCAAGAAACAATAGTAGTGCTTGGTGTTCGAAAGGAGAGGTTATATAGGTCACTTGGAAGACCTATAATTGGGTCAAATGGTTTCTTGGATTAAGCATCATATTATGCGTCAAATTCAATGTCATATTTGGCATTAGTGTTAGAGGCATTGTCAGAGACAGGAAGTTGTGAGACTCCTTCGAGTATAATTGGAAGAACGAGTCCATGAATAAAACCATCTATCAAAAAATATTTCATTGTAAATATGTATATATGCAAAAATTGCAAGTTAATATGCACATGTAGATACCTTCTATGTCTATTTCTATTGTTGTGTTAGAAGGCTTGTTAGCCATTCATTAGGGAATGTTAAGAGTAAGAGGAGTCTTATAAGATTTGTATATAACCACCTTATAAATATTTAAGAGTGAGAGGAATTTGTAAAGGTTTTTATATAGCCACCTTATTCTAGAGTGAGAGAAGTCTTATAAGGATTTCTATATAGCTGATCTTTGAAAAAAAAAAATCATAAGAGAGAGGGATCTTATAGATATTTCTAAGCCTTTCAACAACGATAAAGACAATAGTAATTTTCTTGTTATTAGCTAAGAACTGCATATGGATTGAATTTTCTAAGTTCACATTCTTATTCTGAAGTACCGAAGGCGAAGGAACAAAAGGATTCAGGAAGTTGGAGCATGTAGATTGAGAGTGGGAAGAGAACCAAACTTATGTAAATATTCCTAAATATGGTAAAGAAATAATTTCCTTATAGAGATAAGAGGTACATACTTGTAAAGATGTATGATATAAGCATCTCCAAGATAGTATGTCATGTTCGTGTAGATGTATACCTTGAGCTGAAGTAAGTCAAACAATATAAATATATACAGAGAATATGTTTCGAGTTGCTTTTAGAGCAAGAGAGAGGAAATGAACATGGAATTAATTCAGAGACTCCTACTGATATATCAACAATACAAGAACAATGAGTCCAAATGGGAATGGAATAGATCAACATTCGACTTTGTTTCAGATTGGACAAGATAGATTATCTTTAGTAGAGAAGGAGATGGGAGTGGATGTTGAGTACATGATTCGGATTCAGATATTGCAAAGATTTAGTGAGCAGACTTTTGTTACGAAGGAATCTATGAGACAGAACTAGAGCTATATTTAATTAGCGCCAATTTCTAAAGAGCCAAAGTTAGAGCCATATTCCTAATAAGAAAACATAAGTACATTGATCTAGTATCCAATATCCAAGATAAAAGTTTAGTCCCAAAATATTCAGCAAGGTGGAAGAGGGAAGAAGCTTCATCAACACTAAGTTACTAAATAAGAACATTTCAGTAAGGTGGAAGAGTGATTAAGAGTTATCATCACTAAGTTGTTGAAATATTCATACTTTTGTAGGACCAAAAGTTCTTTAGTGGGAAGGTGTGATCTAGGAGGATCTGAAATACTCACAGACGTCTAGGAAGATCCAAAACACTCACAAAGGTCCAGGAGGATCCAAAAATGCTCAAAATTTTATCATCTCAAATTTTCTATAAAAGGAATTCATTACGTGTTCTCGGAAATAGATTTCCAACGACGCAAAAATTGCCTCAAACAGAGTTCATATGCAAATATTATGGTCATTCAAAGTTTGGTTAAACAGGAGGTGCTACCTGATAGGCCCACAGGATGCCACGTGTCATCCATATAGTTGTCAGGATGACATCAAGATGACATGGTAGCATGAGATGCTATCGCATGTGACTCATTTTTGGCATTTTCAGGCACCCATGTGGATCAATAAAAAAGTGTCATGTGTCATTCGTACAGATGATGTGGCATCTATACGATGACATGACAGGTGGTAGGTATAGTCAACATCTAGATTCTAATGTGGCAATTATGGGGTAGATGATGTGGTGTTGACCTAGAAAATAGGTGGACCAACCAGAGAGTTCCACATGACACTCTCTGATTGGCCAGTAATGTCTAATGGAGAATAAAATTGGTCAGGTCGAATGGGAATCGAACCCATGACCAATGGGGAAATATTCCTGGAATATTCTAGTGCCTCAACTAGATGCTCCTACCAATGCACAATATGGTTAGCTTGTTATAACAACTATGGAATAATATATTTATGTTAAAACAAATCAACTTGGGTATATAACACAAGTTTCATGCCATAGTTAGGCTAACCTAGGCCTATGTAAAGAGAATGGAAACCAATGCAAAGGGACACAAGGTACGAGGAATAGAAGTTCATGCCGGAATTACATATTGTCTCGATTTGTGTGCCAACATAATTGTAGTCACGATGTTGTCTTAATTTGCATGCCGAGGATCTCTATGTCAAAACATAGGCTTGTTTATACTAATTTTTCCTGTTTTCTCAAGAGGAGTATGATGGTAATGTTACTTTTTTGCTAAGTTGTTGTCTATAAAAGTCTTAGTCCATATTTCCATTAATGAGTGCCATAGTGCATCGTTTTGCATGTAAAGAGGGTGAAATTGAGCCAGTTCAAAATATGGTCAAGTTTATACACATTTTTCTCATAATTTCGCAAGGATTTCAATGGTATACTCTATTTTTGAGTTTGAGCAATGGAATTAAAGAGTGACCTCGAATTTGGATTTGTAATTCCATTTTGTATTCTAATTTTGACATTTGAGAATATGAAAAACAATCTCATTGTTTAAAAAGGAACCTAGAGATGTAGTAAACTCTGTCATCAATATTGTATATTTGAGTTATTTTGTTGTCTACTATGTTGTCTCATTATTCTTCAAGTTATTCATCATTTTATAAGGTTTTGGGTATTAAGCACATCATCATGTGTTCTACAAATAACCTCAATACGATCAAGAATTATTCTGAATCAAGATAGATTCTAATATGGGTTTTTAAATATTAAGATTGGTATCTAAGGATTATCGGATCAATTATGCACCCAATGGCTCGGGCCTTATGAGATTGATATGGTATATGACAATGGATCCATAAAACTTCACACTATAAACAATGAGAGAACTCCCTTGATGGAAAATAGACATAGTCTTCGAATATATCATAAACCCCTATCCAGGAAGCCTTTTTGAATAATATCACCAATTGATGGCCTCACAATGACCCATACATTGTAAACAAGGGGGGAACCTCTATTGAGTGATGCATTTCTTCAAGAAAATAAAAATAAAATAATAATAATACACTCATGCGTAAAAATACTTAGGGACATGCTTGGGGGCATGTTTAGTGAAAATGAGCATAAGCTAGTGGAAGGCATGCTTAAAAAAAAAGCAAGAAGGGTGCTTCATGGTTTCATGATGGTTATGTCAGGATCCTTTTAATCAAGTTTTGTTTGTGCTAATAAAATTTTTCAAGATATGCAGGGAAGAAGAATGTCATTGTTGCAACACCCATTGTTGCAATTCCCATTGCTACAAATCTCGTTGCTTCAACTCCCAACTTGCTCCAGCTCCTATCACTACAACTCTCGGCTTTATGTAACCACCATTGCTACAAATTCCACTATTGCAACTCCCGTTGCTACAACTTCTGACTTATTGCAACTCTCACTTGCTACAACTTTCATCTTGTTGCAACTCTTGTTGCTAAAAATCTTTATGCTACCATTGTTGCAACTTCCACTGCTTCATTTCTGCATCTCCTTCTACCACATATCTGCATAACAACACCAGTACAATTCCACTAATAAGGCATCAACATGTGATTGGGACAGGTACAAATACCATCGAGATACATTGACAAGTTGCAGCTCTAATCCACATATTTTTATATATCTACCATCTAGTGTGACTCCGCTATTGTTGCAACCCTGTCACTACAACTCTCGTCCGCACCTTTCATCCATATCACTTTTGTTTAAATGATTTTCTGCACCTTTCATCCACACCAGCGATGCTACAATTCTCGTCTACACCATTGAGGTTGCAACACACGTTAATGCAACTCCCGTTGTTGCGACTCTACTTGGATATTTTAATTTACTCTCTCAGTCATGTCACTGCTAATGCACCTTCGATGGACATAATAAGAAATGTCAATGCTGAGATTTCAACCAAGCTCATTGATGTGACTCTGTTTCTGTTGTCGAAACTTCATTGACACTACACTCGTACGGGGATGCCACTTCAGGTAAGATGGGATAGGTATGTTTTCTAAACGAACATGTAATGAATTAGTTACAAGTGTCATATGTTTCCATTATTACACTGCCACCATAATTTCCACGATATTACCATAATCGAAAATACCCCACCCTACCAACAACCATTTCCTCTGCAGTCACAAGAAATAAAAGTTAGGAAAAAGAGAGACAATGGGAGGCTCCCTAATATGTAGAGAAACTAGATAATAATTATTACTACTCGAGGAATATGAACATATTGTGCATATTCTCAACCAGGTTGGATGGATGGAGTATGTACAGTGTTTGCAAGGGTATGATGATGAAGTTTCCTTGGGATTCACTTTGAATTTTAGGGAAGAAAAATCTATGGTAGCAAGAACTTGGGTGGATGTAACAAAATAGACTGTGGCAGAAGTTACATGATTTCCATGGACATGTGAGAGGTGGTACTCTAGAGGGACCTCCAAGCTCGAAATCCTACGATAATTTCTTAAGCTTGGAGAGGCCCTGGTAACAAAGGAAACATGATTTGAAAGGCGGTTTTTACTAGACCCTTGACAGGATGTATCCATATTCGTACAACATTATTTCATATGTGAGGGCCGCTACAAGGTCATTTACCTTCAACATATCCAACTTCTGGTGCACCTCAAACATGGCCGACCCACCAATATGCCATATTTCCATTTCAGGACTTTGCAGACCATGATGGAACTCACACAAAGATCAAAGAACACTGGGGATGTTATTTCACACCATGGTATTATTAAGATATTGGTGGAATGTTCCTTGCACAAGGAGGGTTGCACATGGAATAACATTATCCAACCACCAATTATACTTTCAAAAGCTATAGTGGTTGCACTTACGACACCAAAAGAAGCAGTGGTTTCACTTTCACCACCAAGAGAAGCAGTGACTGCAATTCCATCTCCAAGAAACAATACTGTAGATACAATAAACCTAGATGTTGACACTCATTAATCTAGGACAGTGATGTGGAGGTCACCAACAACAAACCCTCCACAAAAATATTAAAAGGGGACAAGAAGAGGCAACCCCATGTTCCAAAGAAAATAAGAATGAAGTACCCCTCCATGACTGCAACTCAACAAAAACAACAAAAAGGACCAATAAAAATGGTTGACCAGGAAGATGATAAATTAATGGATACAAAGCCCCTCGTTGATGCACAAGAACCAGCAAAAGGGACTAACTTGGAAACTAATAAAGGAATGGACACAGAGGATCTTGTTGACCCACAAGAACCAACAAGAGGAAATCTTGTAAAGGGGCTTACATCCATCCTTGAAGTATACGAAGATGAAGAGTATACAAAGGAAGAGGCTCCTGGAGAAAATTTTTCCTAACCACCAAAATCAGAGAAGGAAGAACTAGACCCAAAGACTCTTATTGATCCAAAAGAACTAGCAAGTACTCCTAGGGAATGGTTTTCTAGTTCACAAGAGAAGGAAGAACTATAACTAGAAGCTCTTGATGAATCAAGAGAACCATCAAGAAACAATCCCAAGGACGGTATTGATAATACAAAGGAATCAAGGGAAAAGGAACCTGAACCAAAATCTCTTACTGATCCACAAAAACCAACGAGAAGCATTTTTTAGGAAGGACTCCCTCATTCACAATAAGAAGAACCATAAACAAAGGTTTTTGTTCCTAAAAGAAAGTTTATTGCTACATCCTTGGTAAGCATCCCACAGTCTTTTACCATATATGCATCTCTTGTAAAACAAAATAGAATGTTGAGGATGAAAAACATGAAGTTACAACTCAACCTTAAAATGTTGAAAGATGAATAAAGGGCATCTGAGAAATTAGGTTACCCTACAACAAGTTATTTTATTGTAGGGGAACCATCTCTTGAGCCAAAGGAGACAAATGAAACAAATGAAAAAAAAGAAGTAGCTTTCCAAACCACAGATTGCATATTCATTTATAGAGATACTCAGAATAAAACGAGCAGGGATCAATAAAAGACAAAGAAATTATAGCAGGGCATAACACTAATGAACAAGATAAATATAGTTATCCAAAGGAAGTAGGGGAGGTGGAATGTAGTATCAATAACCTCCATGGACATCTCAATTTCTCTAACCTTGACTAATTGTTGGTTTCATAAGGACATGAAACAATTTTGAGTTGAGGGAGATGATCAGTGCCTAAATTGACATATTTTCAGCACCCATTCAACACCTTTTTCCTTACCATTTTTTCGTTGTTCAGTCTCTTTTGATATCTTTCTAATCCAGTTTGTCTTACTTTTTCACATATGTATGAATATTCTCCCATATGCCATTTTTATGCTATTCTTACATATTCTTAAGGAAAATTGTTTACCTTCTTGCATTAATAATGCTACACATGAGCAATTATTATGGTTGCAACTCCCTGTTACAGGGAGTTGCAACTCCCTGTAGGAGTTGCAACTTCTCTACAAGTGTTGCAACTCGGATCATGGCACATTTTATACAACTCCGAATGTGGCCCCTATTGCTAAAAATCCAAGACAAAGTTGGTGAATGCATTAGTCAGCATTATAGCCATTGGTTAGAGATCTCTCCTCACATAGAAAGGTGACAAAAGGAAAGTGGAAAACAAAAAGAGAGAGTAGTTCATCTACCATCTATTGTCCAGCTAGTCCAAGTCAACATATTCCTACTCTTTTCTAAATATAGGAAATATCAATGTAAACAAAAAAACATCCTGATTCTCATGGTTGTCCATCTGTATCCTCATTTTATTTAGACATTGAATATATTGGATAAAAACTCCATCTTTCCTTGAGCTTGGGGAATGATTCTGGCGATAGCATACATATGTATTGTAAAACTTTAGACTTTTTTAATATAATTTCCTTTTCTCCTCTTGTTGACGTGATGATGTATTGAGTGTTTGTGTGATTCTGATTTCATAGTCCAATGCCTTGTCTAAGGGGGTAGGGACCCCTCCTTAGTCAGGTACTACCTGTACATTAAGTCTAGGACTACATTTGATTGTTGTTCATTTAATTCTATAATTATTTTATCTCCTTATTTTATTGCAATTCCAGATTTCTTAAACAATTAATTGTAATTTAGGCATGGTTAATATTTATTTTCATTGTGTTGTGGATTCTACAATCATAAGTTGTAACTTAGTGTTGATTTGATTTCTATAAGTTTGTAATCGCAAACGTTGCTACAACTCTCATTGTTGCAACTTGTGTTGTTGCAACTTTCGTGCTGCAGCTCCATTGCTACAACTCATGTTGTTGCAACTCTGCTTACAACTTTACTTTATTCTGTTTTCTTTCATATTTGTGACAACTTTGTTCTTTAGCTATTTGGGATTGATATTCTATTGATTTCACAATTTGTCATTGAATGTATGAAAACATAATAGTTAAAACAATTCAATATCATCATCATACTTGAGCAAGTCACCGGTAGATATTTGCATAATATTCCTTTTCACAAAGGGTGAATTACTTTTCTGTAGTGTGATTTCCTTTCCACAAGAGTGATTTATTCTCCGCAAGTGTTATTTACATTTTGCAAGTGCGATTTATTTTCCGCAAGTATGATTTACTTTCTACAACTATGATTTACTTTTTGAAAGTGTGATTTACTTTTCGCAAGTGTTATTTACCTTGTGCAAGTGTGATTTTCTTTTCCTGCAAGCGTGACATTTATTTCCCACAATTCAAGAAGTAGTGTATATTGGTGACTTAATCAAGCATCTTAAAATATTGATTTGTGACATTAAAAGTACTACAAATCAATATCAATTACAAAACTACACTTTTATATACATTGCATGCCAATTCGTAAGTGGGATATGACCTAGGATTGATAATTAAATGTACAAATCTTCAGTTTCTTATCAAATTAACTAGGAATTAACTGAAAAAATGGTCATAGGCCTAAGGAATATCACATGGGACTTCACTCGGCCATCCTGATGAGAGAAACCTGATGAGGGGAGCTCTATAGGATCTCAGACTTCGAGATTTTAATCAGTCCTAACACAAATACACACTCAACACTCCGAACATGGATTCCCGATAGAGGTAAATATGATGAACTCTCAAGATAGGATTGTAGGAAAGGTGGATTTGATAGCCTTGCGAGGATCAGACCTTAAGGAAACAATAATAAAAGGTGAATCCACTTCTTGATGAGGGATATCCTTATAAGGACCAAGGTTCTGGCCTCATCAATGTAATGGTGACAAAAAAAATCCAATTGAGGTTTGGGTAAGACAATGATTAGTTCATAATGTTGATTGTTGGCTTCAAATGATAGATAATATCTACATAGAAAAAATTCTAGGAAAGAGGAAGAAGATCAAGGGATTGTCGACATGCATCTCGAGGCTGAAGTGGTCATGTAAAGGAAGTGACCCTGTGAACCTACTACTGAAACCACATAAAAGATGAGATCAATTATGCAATTAAGAAGATATTTTCCAATACGACATAAACATTACATTCCATGCCTTCAACAAACTTATGAATGAGTGTTGGAATTGTTTAGATAAAATCATTCATGATCTCAGATACTGTAGATGAGTGTCTTAAAGGATGCATGTACCAAGAATCAAACTCAAAGGAAGTATTAATGAGGTTGTAATTCAAGTTAAGAGTTCAAAACTGAAGAGTAATATCAACATATAAGAGCATAAATACGAATGCATTAGGCACTACATGCAATCAAGAGGATGCATGATTTAAGTTATCCATTCATATAAAATAAAAAAAACATTCAAGACAACCATCAATCAAGAACAAACCCCCAACTCCCTCAATATAGAAAAAGAATTAACATTAGGCTCAAGCAAAGGATTAGGCATTAGGATTGAAATTTTAGTAAGAGCCCTTTTCCTTTCACTTATAAAAGAAAAGTTAATAATGGGTTTGTTGTGGACTCAACATATGGGTTAGCACACATTTCCCTAGGGGAATGTCTCTTGGTGGAAACTTTTCACAATGGAAAGGCTTTCCCTTTATTAATACCTCCAGTCCCGGGGGATTCTTCTCTTGGACTAGTTTTCAGAACACATTTTCGTTAGGGTATACACCTACCCCTAGGGGGGATTTCCTCAAGGGAATGTCTAGTATTGGGAGCAACCATGCTCCTAAAAGTTCCACCATTCCTGGGGGAACTCAATCTTAGTAAAAATCCCATCCCTCTACTATTAAAAACATAGTGTGAACACAAGGTTCATCTAGGACATCATGAACTTCATCTTCCTCTCAGTATTCATCTATGCTCATACGTCGTTTCCCTTCCTTGCAATGTTATAACTGTTAGCACATAGGATGTGTAGGGGTAAAAATATTTTTAATTTTCTAGGTTTGAGTCATAGGGTCTTTAAATGTTTAGGTTTTGAGTTATATCTCATGTCATAAATCATGTTTGATTCTTCCATGAGCATGGTTTTGATTTTAGTCTTTGTAAGAGCCTTGGTGTCATGATATTGTTCATCATCATGAAAGAAATAAGGGTCAGCATGGGTCACACCCTTGGTATTAAACTTATGATCATCATATGTCTTGTCTCAAAGGTATGTACACAAGGTTCCATTATGTCATTCTCAACTGTTTGAGGGTTAATTCAAGTGTCAAATCTACTTGCTGCAAACTCACCTGAAAGTTCGTAGTGTATCAAGAAGTACCTTATGCACTAATTTCTCATCATTGTACTTTGAAAATGTGTCAAGTGATATCTCATCATTTTCAGTGCATTCAATGCATTATGCTTTTCATGATGGTTTCAAGGAGCAAGTTTAATAATTTTGAATGAAGAACGCTGCCATAGTTTGAAAATTGGCACTGCAAACTGGCTGTAGCAGATGAAGAGGATTGGATGAATCCAACTAAGTCCTAGTCTAGTTCATGAGACACCAGATCAAGTTCCATATACACCAGGTACTTCTTTGGTGATTGCATGCTACTTGAGGGTTGATTGAACTGCAAACTGTTATATATTTTTCCTACGCTGCAAACTGTTAAATGTTTTATGCACTGCCAACTCTTTGCACCATCAAAACCCACAACTTTGGTATACTAAACCCTGGCCATTTTCAATATTCTTATACCAAAGGAGCATCTTACAGTTTCCTGTTGAAAACAACAACATTATCCACTGCAAACTATCCATTACAACTTTGTGCTGCAAATTGTGCGCTGCTGACTATGTGTTGTGAAACTGGTGTTGTGAACCCTCTGTTTCCTGATAGGTCAAACCCTCCTTAGTTGAGATTCATCTCAATCTGAGGTTTTAACCTTTCAAACTCTTTTTTATCCTCATACATGCGAAGTCTTGCAAGATTTTCATAAAAACCTAGTTCAACTGGTGCTGCAAACTTAACCAGTGCACTGCAAACCCTCTATTTTAAACAGATTTGCTTCAATTTATGCTTGTCTGCAGTTTCATCCAATTGAATTTTTTTTCTCTTTTCTCACTTCCTACTTGTAGCCTTTTCATCCTCACACTATTGTTGTGCATAAATTATTCAATTAAGTAAACCCTAATTTGTGCCAGCTTTGTAAAAAAACCCCTAAATGTCTTGTTTTTATTACATATCTCATAACAAACGGTCATAAGAGGGTACATGAGGCTTTCAAAATAGTCATTATGGACAGTTAGCAAGGCAAGAAGATCCACAAAGGGGGAGATATTGTGAGAGTTGAACCAGATGACATGCAACTCATCAATTCTGAGCCATTTTTCAAGGAAGCTTTCTAGAGGGTGGGATGCCTAAATATTTGTGAGAAAATGCAAAGAGGACATCCTAAGGTAGCTAAACAGTTTGCACTCAACTTCAATGGGACAAAGACTAAGGTGGGGGTGATGGAATTTGAAGTCTCTGAGCAATATATGTCTGTAGCCATAGATATACCCGATTGTGGTGAGAAGTGGTTTAAAGCCATGTCTTTGAACTCTTCTTTCTCCAAGGAATTCCTAAAACCTGAATATCAAGGGGAAAACCTATCTAAGGGAGTGACAAGAAGTCACATGCTGGAGTATTTTGACCAGTTGATTAGGCTCATTCAAAGGTACTTCACATGTGAAGGAAGGTTCAATATGGTATATCAATACCATATCAGATTATTACTACACTTCACTACGAAAGAATCCATGAACCTTCCCTTTTATCTTTTCAAGAGTATTATAAAGATGTCAGTTAGGGTCTAGGATAAGTCCAAGCAAGTGGATACCAATTTTTTTCACTTTGGTTTAATCAAGATGCTAGTACTGGAAGAATTGAAGAATACCAACAATGATTGGGAGGTTTTCCTAGCTACATTAGGTTTTCAGTCAGATATTTCTCACACAACACAGTCCAAAAGACTAACACCTACCCCTATTGAGAAGACTATGCCTTCAGTTTCAAGAAAAAAGAGGAATATGACTAGGAGTGATAAATACTTTTAGGTTACTGATAAAATAGTTGAAGGTGGTCCCTCACAACCTCCTAACAGATAAATTTCTCATGTGGCAGAACCTACACCTATGGAGATATCATCAAGAAAATCAAGGAGTTTGAAGGGTAAAAGACTTATCTTTTCCCCACTTGTTGCCACAGAAACAGTCAAATTGAGAAGACCTTTCACCAGCTCAGCAGATAAACAACTTATTCCTATGGAAGATGGTGCAGCAGAAGCCTCAACTCAGTAAATAGATAAATCTCAGCCTTCCAAGAATCCCATAGAGATTTTTGATATCAACACTCCTACTCAGGAGGCAACTTAAGAATACAAGAACTAAAAATGACAAATTGAAGAAGGAAAATTTGGAGGCCCGAATCAAGATAAAGGATATGTTAGACCTATATGAGGAGACTATTGATAAAAAAATATACATGGATAAGAGGTCTTTACCCCTTCATATGAAACACAAGAATGTGTATAAACAAAAGAGAGTCTGCCAAGCCAAGATCAGGAAATTGAAATCATAGTTGCAACCCTTCAAAGAGCAGGTAGAAAAAGGGAATCTCAATATATTGTCTAAGGTGGCTACTAGGAGTATCAGGAAAAGATGAATACATGATACTATTTCACATCAACATAACTTTTGGCATGGTTAACGTTTTGCATACAATTATAACCTGAGTAATGATTTTGGGTCTTGAGATGAAGTTAACATGTTCATATTATTTCTCCAAGGTTACTTCATGTTGCAAGAAGTTTGTAGTAGCCTATGGAAGGGTTTTCCCACTTCTTTTGCAAGTTTTAAAGGTTGGAATCCTTTTTGGAGGTAAACATGCACCTACAGGAAAGTTCGCAACACGTGGACTCACTGGCGTTGTGAACTAGGTGTCTTAGGACAATCAGTAGTTCAAGTGCTGCAGACTTGGAGTTATGAAGAGTTTGAAGCTGAAAGGGATTTCCAGGTGTCAGGTTGATCTCAGATAAACATTTAGGAGATTAGTTTCACATCTGAAGGCCACCCGCCTCAAGGAGATTCTTGTAGTAAAAACATATCATCAAGTTGTTAATGGTTGTTCTAAACATTGCCAACATCTTCCTAGAAAATAGCATTATGTTTACATTCTTGTTGTACACCTGGTGCCACGCCTTTCTTAGGCATAGAATCCTATGAGGAAGTCAGGCGACGAATTGTAAACATATTTTTTTGGATATTTGGTTATTTAACATGCATTGCAATTAGATAGGGACTTCAAATGGTTGGACAATGAAGCTATTATCTTTAGTTTCAAACTATAACACAATTTACTGATGTATGTACCAGACTCAAGAATATTCAATAGTGAAATATCAATTACTTTCCTACTGTCACTTATGTTCTATCTCACTTTGATGTTAGTTGTTTTTGAAGGATTTATCATGATGCTTGCTTTCTTATTACAATAAATGATCTATTGTTGGTAATTTATGCAAGTTTATCAAAGTGTTTTCTCTTTTGATTAAGAAGTTCTTATTCAATGAGATTTATTCCATATGTGTTCCAGAATTACTTGATGTGAATTGATACACATATTTCACCTTTCTTTCTAAGTCTTTTATCTTCCATTTATATCTCTAAACACTTATTTGAAGCTATTCAAAGCCTTGCTTGCTTGTGTGTATTTCATGGAGGGTTTTGTGATTGACATCATAAACTAAGTTTCACATCCATTTTCCACGCTTTTAAAACAATTATTATTCACAATTATGATGGGTATTAGGATTACATCTACAATAGTCTAGGTGTGACTTCTAGTGCTAACAGTTTTGGCGTCGTTGCTGGGGAACAAATTGAAGATCTTTTCCCTGGGTTATACAACAAGGATACTACTGATTTTGTTGGTGTACAAAAATCAGTAAAAAAAATGACTACATAGTGCAACTGGCGAATCCAAAGTTAATTTGTGTCTCCCAAGAGAAGGCACATGAGGGATAACCCATAGTCACCTTTGGCTACACCTGAACCTGATCCAGAAAAAAAATCATAAGGAAGGGAAAATTTTTGGAAGGAGCTTCCTCTTCTAAATTTTCAGGTATTTCTAGAGACCTACCTGACTCTGTTTTCCATACACCAGTTGTTGTTTCTCATGTTTCTCATTTAACTACAACTGAAACTCCTGTAAATTCAAACTAGAAGAGTTTCTTGTATAATACACAACTTTTTCCCCTGACTTGAAAGAAGAAAACTTGGAAAGCTTTGATTTTCTAGCATCTCCTGAAATTGTAAAGTGGTTTAGACATGAAATTTTGGAAGATTTCCCTTTCTTAGGTTCTCCTTCTCCCCATTCTTTTAAATTTCTTTTAACTAGATAAGAAGGAACCTCAGTTTCTATTGAAATCCCCCCAGCTCTACCCAAGTCCCATCCAACTTTTGTTAAATCTGAATCTTCTCCACCTTATACTCCTACTTTTTCAAAACCTCATGTTATACATATTAGTTTCTATTGAAATCCCCCCATCTCTACCCAAGTCCCAGCCAACTTCTGTTAAATCTGAATCTTCTCCACCTTATACTCCTCCTTTTTCAAAACCTCATGTTATACATATTGCATTTTCAGCTGTTAAGTAACCTTCTACTTCTCCTAAAATTCAGAGTCCTCATTTTCAAAATCAAATGGTAGGAATTAATCCTCCTCAGAACATAATGGATGCCATTATGGCTGCTAGGTATGCATCATTAGTGCTTCCTCATCCCATGAATGCTCTTCCAGTAGGAGATTACCTTAAGTACATGCCTAAATTCACTGGATAAACATATATCACTATAGAAGAACATCTTACTACATTTTACAATTATGCAGATAATTTGAATATTTAAAATGAACATGTCTGGATGTGAGTCTTTGTGAAAAGTCTAGATGGAGAAGCTAGGAAGTGGTTTATAAGTTTATCTCTTGGATCAATAGATTTAATTGAAGCCCTGGATGATCCATTTTTAAGACATTGGGGTGACAAAAAAGACTTCTTATATTACATTACATAATTTGGGGCTCTTAAAAGGAAAGAGGGAGAATCAGTGTCATATTTTTCAAAAATATTTAACAAGATTTACAACAAAATTCCTACTGAGATTAAACCCACTGAAACTTCTGCTAGAATAACTCATGCAAGTGATTTTGACCCAAAATTTTGTCTTTTGCTGAGAGAAATAAGGTCTACGACATTGGCCCATATGCAAGATGATGCACTAGAAGTTAAATCAAATATATTTATAGCAGATAAGTTGAGGGGAAAATCTGATAGAGATAGAAGATAACAAAAAGTAGAAGCCTCATATTTAGATACTTCAGCAATTAATCCCCAATTTGATGAATTGAATAAGTTGGTTAACTCATTATCTACAGAGATGGAAAGATTAAAACTTGAAGGGAGACAAACAATTAGAAATCCTTGGGATTTTGGAAACATAAATAATTTAAGAAGGCCGAATAATACAACTAAAATTCTGCAAAGAGATTAGAGAAATACATAAGATCAGAAGGTTCAAACTCCTCTACAGAACAGTTTGGTTGATGATGAAAAATGAAATAATGAGGAAGAAGACCAAGAAATTCATTGTTTAGGAGATGCAGTCGCTTCCCCTCATTTAACCTAGACTGCTTATGAAGATTCTTTAATGTGCAATCAATTGAATGAGTTAAGTAAAGGAGAAAAAGTCAATGAATCTAAAAAAAAGTATAATTTGAGGTCAAAACAAAAGGAGGGAAAACCAAGTACATATACTCAGCCTAACAAATCAGATACCCCTCCCAAGGCAGTGGATTCACTAAATAAAGAAATAGGAGAACAAAAAATCAACCCATTATCAAGGCTCATGTTCAAGAGGCAGGAAATTCAAAAATCCCAAACATGTTTTAATTTTGAGAATGAAATCTAGAAAATCAAGATTCCTGTCCCACTCCTAGAATTGGTGAAAAATTATGATTTTCAGAAATCTATCTAAAAAACGTTGCTTCCCGAATACTATTCCCCTTCAACAGACTTAGTTAACTTGTAGGATGAGAAACCTGTAGTTATATTGGGACCACTAATAGAAGACAAAGATGAATCCTCTTCCCCCTTTTACACTTTTTTGAATGTGCATTGTAACATCCCCATGATGGGGCGAGAACTAAATAAAATTTCTCCATCACGAGCCAGATTAGCTCTTCGAGTACCTGCTGGAATCCCATTATTTGATCCACAGGACCTATTGAGACCCCACTAATGCGAACATGCACAAGGCGCAAGCTTCACCTAGGTGACCGCAGGTTGTGGCCGCATGCCTAAAAAAAAGGTGCTTCACATTTCGAGACTTCAGGACTTATACATGTGAGCCAATCCTGACTCCTATTTCCTGAGTCCCCGATCTCTGGTTTCTCTCCAAGGACTAGATATATGGTCCTATGCTACCCCCTCGATTGACGACTATGATCGTGTCACGATTTCGTGTATCGAGATAATGAACGTGAGCCAGCTCTGACTCTCTGTTCCCTGAAATCCTAATATCCAGTAGCTCCTCCCTAAATATTTCTCCCATATGATCATTTGCCATGACCTGGGGCTTATTCTCTGAGCTCGTCGGGACTTCGTGTTTCACGAAGTTGGAGTGCAACCCAACGCCTGCCTTTCCAAAGCCCGATCCCCGAACTCCCAATATCCCCTCGTCCAGATCAACAGTCACAGATCTCTTGTGATCTGATGGATCAGATCAAATCATGAGCTCGGGCCTCATGAGTTCATAAAAATCTCCCCTTTGACTGTTTTTAGTAGTGAGTCAGTGAAATGTTGATCTCTCTCCACATGTCTTATGATGATGGACAGTTCCGATTATTTCAGAACTTTCAGGACTTGACGAGTCCACTTTCCTGCATACACAAGGGTTAAGCCTCATGCACTTTCCTCCTGAGCTTCAGGACTTGGAATAAGTCCACTCCTTCTCAGTCCTAATGCTAATCCACTCACATCAGATCAACGATCAAGGAAGCTCTCGATAGATCCTTGGATCTACGGTCCACGTTTCATCGCTACTTGCAGAGACTGAAGGAGTCAATGCATTAACACCTGTGTTCCCTCTTCAAATGTAATGGTCATGACAAACCTTGGATCCTTCTGGAAGGATCTCATTCATTTTTCTTCCAAACGAAAGGTTATTCCCTTTAGATATTTGAACTCACTATCCATTATGAACTTTGGCAACAAAATTCAACCTCTTAGAGCTTCGAGCTTCTGCGGTTCCAAAAACCTTCGAAGGATAACTCCTTCTTGCATAGGGTTCTTGAAATTAAGTCACATGAACCTTTGGATGATTCTTGGGCACTTATCCCTACTCTTAGTTGGGTTTCTAGATAAGGAATCGAGTACGGTTCAAAGTCCCTTAGACTATTGGCCCGAATGAAGTGCCCTCCTAACTCACCGAGTTATGAACTATAACACAGGGGCATGGTAAACTCACAAGTTTACCATAAAGGTATGATCTAGGTGGATATTAGTGGCCACCCACCTCTTCCAACTGGCTCAAAACAATTTTCTGACAATTTTGACAATTTACTATTTTTAGCAGTTTTAACTTCCGGGGCCATTTTGAGGGCCTAAATGAAGGTTTTTTAGGATCGAGCTTCTCAATGATAGCCAAAGGCATGATTGAGCCCCCAAAATAAATATCCTCGATGATACCTTTCCTATGGACTATCATACACCTAAAACAGAGACCGTATGCAAAAGTTACGACCC
>CBVK0103021348.1:0-10046 GCA_900067695.1 Picea abies | reverse complement strand
TCTCCTAGGGTTAGGTTTTTAGATGTATAGGGTTTTGGGAATTCCTGTTTATTGTAAAAATTCCTTCATAGCCTCATTGTAATCATCTTTTTGCGAATGAGCATAGCCATCAAATCTCTTCTCAGAGATAATCCACCACCATTCTAACAAGCTTGTTTCCACTGCATTTTACAGTTTCAGCTTATTTCCTTATTGAATAGAAAACCGGTTTTATTGTATCTCTATTATTTTCTATTAAACACCTGTTAATAATTTGTATTCAAATCATTCTACTCATAAATTCCGTATCAGTGGTATCAGAGTGGTTTGCTCCTTGTCATCTTAATGCATGTCCCCAATGAGGTCGGAGTACAAAGAGTTGGGTCTTGAGCTTGCTTCTCTTGAGGACAAAAGCTCTCGCACACCCAAGCGACCTCTCATGGTAGGAGAAAATAAAGATGATGGGACAAGAGATCCTTTCAAACTATTTATTGAGGAATCCCTCATGCAACAAAGGAATGAGATAATGGATAGTTTCGCGCAAATCCTTCGACGACTACCAACAGAGGACGCATATTCTTCAAGTGGAGGTGCCACCCCCTTCAAGGTACAAATAAACTTCAATATTCCTATATTTGAAGGTTAGATAGATGCAGATTCGATAGACAAGTGGTTGAATCTACTAGAATGGTATTTTTCTGTCCATAGCTTTTTGAATAGAGAAAAGATTACTTTTGCGCTCCTCAAAGTTGTTCCCCATGTCAAAGATTGGTGGGAAACTTTTTGTGAGCAAAAGGAAACAGAGGGACCCTCTTTATTTATAGTCACGACCACCTGGGATTCCTTCAGGGATGCTATTAAGGAACAATACTACCCTGTCAGAAGTTATGACGATTTGTATGCCAAATGGACCACACTGTGGCAAGAAAGAGACCAAACAGTGCCAGATTTCACGAATATATTACATACCTTGTGCACCAAGTTGGGTATCAAATATTCAGAGCGACATATGGTGCTCAAGTATCATGACACTTTTCATAGATACATCTAGACTGAAATGGAATTTTTGGACATCTCATCCTTGGGCGCATCCTACCGATATGTCGTCAAAATCAAGGAGAAGCTCAAACAAAAGATGCGACAATTTGGGCCTGGGAACCCCGCACAAAAAAATCCAGGACAGGGCATCCCTAACCCATAGAGCAAAGGACAAAGAAAATATGGATAGCATCAGGACAACTAGTCCAAGCCGCAAGCAAAGAAGGACACCGGAAAGACAAAGAAAGATATCGGAAAGTGGTGTGACTTCCATAAGATCCCTTGGCATAACACTACTGACTGCTGCTCAAAGAAGTCACTAGTGGCTAAAGTGAAAGCCTCTGAATCAGATGTGGATGCAGACTCTGAGCTAGAACCAGAAAGGGGAAGACAAATCATTGACGTGGAACCCAATGCCACCGTTTCTACCATCAAGCTCCAGCCTGGTGAACCAGACAAGCTAGTAGAAGGAGAACACCTCTTCCATTCAAAGATGTGGGTAAAAGGAATTCCA
Organism: Picea abies; assembly: GCA_900067695.1. NCBI lineage: Eukaryota > Viridiplantae > Streptophyta > Pinopsida > Pinales > Pinaceae > Picea > Picea abies. The sequence goes on along the minus strand of CBVK0103021348.1, from coordinate 8,515 downwards.
CTGCACTTCATCATGGATACCAGTAGCCAGAAGAACCTCATCTCGACAGAGGTTGTCAAGCAACTGGCCCTGCCAAAAACACCACACCCACAACCTTACACCATTGGATGGCTCTGCCAAGGAAGCGATCTCCGCGTTAGCCAACAGTGTCGACTGTCATATGACATCAAGCCCTTCAAAGACAAGGTATTGTGTGATGTTGCTCCTCTCAAAGTTTTTGATGTTATTTTGGGTCAACCTTATTTATGGAAATGTCATGTTGTATATGAGTCTAGGACTCATAGTGTTATTATTACTTTGAACAGGAAATTGTACAGGATACCCAAGGCAGTCCCACCTAGTGCTATTTTCTTGATCTCTGCTAAGAAATGCAAGAAGGTCATCTCTCAGAAGGGGACGTTTGTCTTCTTCGTGATTCTCTCTCAAAATAAGAAAAATATCACATCCACATCTAGGGTCTCTATAGCCGAGCTCTCCACACAATAGAAGCAAGTATATAAGGTCATGGAAGAATACTCATATATCTTCTCCTCACCTACTGGGGTACCTCTGCACTGACAGGTCAAGCACCCCATCGATATGACCCTCGGTGCACTACTTCCCAATGGGCCAATATATCACCACTCTCTGTTAGAGAATGAGTAGATCAAGCAACAAATCCAAGAACTGCTCCACAAGGGGCACATCCGTCCCAGATCATCACCTTGCAGGAGCCCAATCGTGCTGGTACAGAAGAAAGATGGAACTTGGCAACTCTGCATTGATTACCAGGCTCTGAATAAAATCACAATTAGAAACCGGTACTCGATTCCCCGAATCGATGACCTCCTTAATCAACTCACAGGGGACAAATACTTCAGTAAGATTGATATGAAATCTGGTTACCACCAGGTCCCAATAGAAGAGACAGATGTATGGAAAATTGCCTTCAAGTCAAAGGAAGGTCTTTTTGAATGGTTGGTCTTACCCTTTGGTTTGAAAAATGCTCCAACCAATTTCATGAGGATGATGGACGATATCCTACAACCATTCACCAATAATTTTGTAGTGGTGTATCTGGATGACATTCTCATTTACAGCAAGACTTGGGCCGAACACTTACAACATATTCAACAGCTTCTGCACACCTTGCGACAGCACACGCTATATGCCAACTTGGAAAAATTCTCCTTCGGCATGGACAGGGTCCATTACCTGGGATACATAATTTATCAGCATGTCGTACATGTGGATCTAGCCAAGATCCAAGTCATCCGTGATTGGCCAGCCCCAACCACACTCACTGAGCTTCGGAGCTTCTTGGGCCTTGCCAATTTCTACCACAGGTTCGTGTTGGGATTATCCCATATTGCATGGGCCCTTAGACAGATAACCAGGGGTGGTGGTAAGGTGAAATTTGTGTGTGGCCAGTCCTAACAACAAGCATTCGATGATTTGAAGCAGCACTTGTGCTCAGCCCCAGTACTTTCACTACCAGACTTGCAACAACCCTTTGAGATCGAGACAGATGACCAAACCGAGGTCATCAATCGAATGATTGTGCATATCCTTCGCATGTATAATTCAAAGAACCCTCGCACATTGGATGAGATCCTTCCCTATGTCCAACATAGCTACAACCGAGCCCTGCATAGATCAACAGACCACAACCCCTCTCAGGTGGGGTTGGGATTCCAAACATTGGGTCCCACAGATGTTGCGCTTCCCCTTGCGGTCACCTCGATTGACTCATCTCCTGTTGCAACTGAAGCTGACAAAGCCACCCGATTCATTGAGAGGATCCAACACATCCACCACAGGTTCAAGATATCCTACATAAGTCCAATGACAAGTACAAGCAACGCCATGATCAACATCGGGTGCCACATAAGTTTCAGGTGGGTGACAAAGTTTGGCTGCACTTGTAGAAAGAACGCCTTACAGGACCCCATCAGAAGATCTGCCCACTCCATTATGGGACATACACCATCACTAAGGCCATGGGGGATAATTATTTTGAGCTCAACATTCCTCCTTTCCTTGGCTTGCACCTAGTGTTCAACGTGGATATCCTTCGCCCTTATTTCCCACCATTATTGGACACCTCAGACGTAGCAGAGAAGATGAAACCAATAGAGCTCAACCCTGAATGCATACAACAAGAATCCAACGATCATATTTTGGACACATAGATCAAGGTCACTCGACATCAAAGGATCCAGATTTATCGATTCGTCAAAGCAGGTCAGCTTCTGCACCAAGGCAAGTGGCTCACCCAGGGACAAATTTAGCAGAAATTTCCTCATCTGATGGGGGAAATCAATGCAATAGAGACCATTTATTCCTAAGGAGGGAGGATTGATGTAGGTGGATATCGGTGGCCACCCACCTCTTCCAATTGGCACAAAACATTTTTCTGACAATTTTGGCAATTTACTATTTTTAGCAGTTTTAACTTCTGGGGCCATTTTGAGGGCCTAAATGAAGGTTTTTCAGGATCGAGCTTCTCAATGATGGTTGAAGACATGATTGAGCCCCCAAAATTAATCTCCTCGATGATAAATTTCCAATGGGATATCATATGCCTAAAACGAAGATCGTTTGCAAAAGTTATGACCCCGAGAAGTTAATGTACTAACTTACCTAAACGGGGCCCACATGACTTTTGGCGCTTCATCTCCTAGGGTTAGGTTTTTGGATGTCTAGGGTTTTTTTCATTTCTGTTTATTGTAAAAATGCCTTCAGAGCCTCATTGTAATCATCTTCTTGTGAATGAGCATAGTCGTCACATCTCTTCTCAGAGATAAGCCGCCACCATTCCAACAAGTTTGTTTCCGCTGCATTTTACAGTTTCAACTTATTTCCTTATTGAATAGAAAACTAGTTTTACTGTATCTCTGTTATTTTCTGTAAAACACCTGATAATAATATGTAGTCATTTCGTTCTGCTCTTAAAATCTGGATCACGGTAGCCATACCAAGGAGCTTGCTCCGACTCTGAGATATGATGTAATTCCCTGGGGAAGGTGCTTTCGAGGAATTAAACTAGAACATCATGAGAATCAAGCAGATGGAACGATTCTCAATGAAACGGACTCATACTCTGGACTTAATCATTTTACATAGAAACCAACTATGGCATATACGTATAAACATGCATCCATTATTCCCAATCTAAAACACAAGGCAATCACTCCATACAGAAACCATTTATGAGCGTATAAACCCGAGCCTGCATCCATGATATTCAATTCAAAATACAAGGAATAAAATTCTTATCAGAAGCACAAGGCATGATGCGACTGCTGAAAGGGGTCCTCATTTACACCCAACCATAGGCTCAGTCACTCCAAACATATTTATCATTGGCCACCCCCGAGCTTAGACCATGATGCTCTGAGATTCAATCTCTTACTTCTAGCTCAATGGAAGTTAGGGAAGAAGGTTACTCTCCTTCTCCCGATACATAAAAATTGATGAGGACAAAGGTTACTCTCCCTTTCTTTTATCCGAGAGCTTCGACTTTCTTCTAAAATATTGATCTGGATTATTTTCGGCACGAAATGAGAGCCGAGATGTAATAAAGAAATGCATAGAGATATCACAGATACTCAATAATATAACAAAAATGTATCAGAGATGAAACAATAAACATAGATATACAGTAATACATGATTTCTATTAATGAAATAAATGTACAGAGACTGTAAAAATACAGAGTGAAAGACTTGCTAGAATGGTGGCAGCTTATCTCTAAGAAGAGATGTGACGGCTACTCGCATTCACAAGAAGATGATTACAATGAGGCTATGAAGGCATATTTACAGTAAACCGGAATGCCAAAAACCCTAGACATCCAAAAACCTAACCCTAGGAGATGAAGCGCCAAAAGTCATCTGGGCCCCATTTGGGTAAGTTGGTGCATCAACTTCCTGGGGTCGTAACTTTTGCATACGATCTTCATTTTGAGCGTATGATAGATTGTTGGAAAGGTATCATCGAGGAGATTCATTTTGGGGGCTCAATTATGCCTTCATCTATCATTAAGAACCTTGATCTTGAAAAGCCTTCATTTGGGCCCTCAAAATGGCCCCAGAAGTTTAAAATTGCTAAAAATAGTAAATTGCCAAAATTTCCAGAAAATTGTTTTGAGCCAGTCGAAAAAGGTGGGTGGCCACCGATATCCACCTGGATCAATCATCCCTCCTTAGGAAGCAATGGTCTCCATTGCGTTGAGTTCCCAAGGGAGAGGGAAAAGTGTTTGCTGAATCTGCATCTTGGTGAGCTGCTTGCCTTGTTGGAGACATCGCGCTGCTTAGTTTGTGGAAGTTTTTCATGAACCTGTTGAGGTTGAGGCTGTTCAACAAGTCAATATACATGGGAGGATGTTGTGTAGAAGGAATCTTTGCATTTTTTTGTAGCCTTGTCGACCTGCTTCTGTTGGATAGAAGGTGCTTGAGGCGAGGCTGTAGTGGTTGTAGTGTCCTTCTGTTCTCCTTTTGAACAGATTGCGAAGAAGCTAAATTTTGTAGTATGAGATACTAATTTGCGACACTTTTTAGGTGGAACAATAGTGGGAACTACCTCTGGTATTCTGTAGATATGACCCCCCAAAGTGACAATGACACTACAAGGTCGAGAATCATAAATAACATGGTGCTTCCACATATATGGCTGGCCCAAGAGAAAATCATAGACATCCAGTGGGGAAACATCACATAATACCTCATCCTTGAAGGGTTGGATGCCATATGACAATTGAAATTGTTGGTTGACATGAAGATCTCGTCCTTGGTGAAGCCACCCGATGTTGTATGGCTGCGGGTGTGGTGTTGTCGACAATCCGAACTGTTTGACAACCTCTGCTAAGATGAGGTTCTTCTGGCTTCCGCTATCAACAATAAAATGCAGTGGGGTCCCCTTCACCCACATCTGTGAATGAAAAAGGCGTTCCCCCTCTTCAGGATCTGTTGGTTCTTTTGGTTGAATTGTTGTGGTCACGATAATAGCAGTGGGGTCTGTGTCAATGATCTATCCTTTACCAGTATTTTCAAAATCAGTTTCTGAATCAGGGTTCAGCTCCTTGTCTTTGTCTCGGCCACCAATGAATATTTTGAGCGACATTCATTGGTGTTGTGCCAGGGGATTTTGTGGAAATCGCAACATTTTTTGGTGTCCTTCTTTGTCTTCCCGTGACCCTTATTTTCCTATGTCTTGGACTAGTTTTCAGGAGATTGTTTTTTAGGGATGTCTTTTTCATACTTTGGTTGTTGCAGATTTGCAGACCCAAACTCCCATTTTTTCTGGTGCTTAAATTTCTTCTCGATTTTAAAATCATATTGATAGGCAACACCAAGTGATGAGATGTCCAGAAAATCCATTTCAGTTTAGATGTATATGTGTAGAGCCCCATGGTATTTTAGAACCAAATGTCGTTCGGAGTCTTTGATACCCAGCTTGGTGTGCAAGGTATGGAAGGTATTGGTGAACTCCGGAACTGCTTGGCCCCTCTCTTTCCGCTGTGTGGTCCATCTCATGTATTGGTCCTCATAGTTGCCAACAGGATAATATTGTTCCTTTACCGCATCCAAAAAACAATCCCAAGTGGGATCGACCCCATATGTTTCAGACTCCTCTGTGGAACTCTGCTCCCAATAAGTTTCCCACCAATGTTTGACATTGGGGAGATATTTAAGGAGTGTGAAAGTGATATTTTCTTTGTTGGAAAATTTGTGAACAGAGAAATAACCTTCTAGTAGATTTAACCATTTGTCTAGGGCTTCTGCATCTATCTGTCCTGTAAATATAGCAATATCAAAATTAAATTGTACCTTGAAAGGTGAGCTTCCTCCAAAGTGGTCGCTTGATGAAGATGCACCTGTTGCTATTGGCAGGCGTTGAAGGATGTGGGAAAAATTCTCCATCATTTCGTTCCTCTGTCGCGTAAGAGCTTGCTCAAGCAACAGACTGATAGGATTGCCTGCTCCATTGTTTTTATTTTCTTCCACCATTGAGGGTTTCTTGGGTGTACGAGAGCGATTTTCCTCAAGAGAGATAAGATCGAGACCCAACTTGCTATACTCAGACCTCGTCGGGGACATGCATTGAAAAACCGATCAAGAACAACCTGCTCTTATACCACTGATCCAGATTATTTTCGGCATGAAATGAGAGCGGAGATATAATAAAGAAATGCACAGAGATATCATAGATACTCAATAATATAAAAAAAATGTATCAGAGATGCAACCATAAACACAGATATACAGTAATACATTATTTCTATTCATGAAAGAAATGTACAGAGACTGTAAAAATACAGAGTGAAAGACTCGCTAGAAATGGTGGCAACTTATCTCTAAGAAGAGATGTGACGGCTACTCGCATTCGCAAGAATATGATTACAATGAGGCTCTGAAGGCATTTTTACAATAAACCAGAATGCCAAAAACCATAGACATCCAAAAACCTAACCCTAGGAGATGAAGCGCCAAAAGTCATGTGGGCCCCGTTTGGGTAGGTTGGTGCATCAACTTCCTGGGGTCGTAAATTTTGCATACGATGATAGATCGTTGGAAAGGTATCATCAAGGAGATTCATTTTGGGGGCTCAATCATGCCTTTGTCTATCTTTGAGAACCTTGATCTCAAAAAACCTTCATTTGGGCCCCCAAAATGGCCTCGGAAGTTAAAAACTGCTAAAAATAGTAAATTTCCAAAATTTCTAGAAAACCGTTTTGAGCCAGTCGGAAAAGGTGGGTGGCCACCAATATGAACCTGGATCAATCCTCCCTCCTTAGGAAGCAATGGTCTCCATTGCGTTGAGTTCCCAGGGGAGAGGGAAAAGCGTTTGTTGAATCTGCATCTTGGTGAGCTGCTTGCCTTGTTAGAGACATCGCGTTGCTTAGTTTGTGGAAGTTTGTCACGAACCTGTTGAGGTTGAGGCTGTTCAACAAGTCAGGCTACATGAGAGGACGTTGTGCAGAATGAATCTTTTCATTTTTCTGTAGCCTTGTCAACCTGCTTCTGTGGGGTAGAAGGTGCTTGGGGCGAGGCTGTAGTGGTTGCAGTGTCCTTCTATTCTCCTTTTGAACAGATTGTGAAGAAGATAAATTTTGTAGTATGAGATACTACTTTGCGGCACTTTTTAGGTGGAACAATAGTGGGAACTACCTCTGTTATTCTGTATATATGACCCCCCAAAGTGACAATGACACTACGAGGTCGAGACTCATAAATAGCATGGTGCTTCCACATATATGGCTGGCCCAAGAGAACATCACAGACATCCAATGGGGCAAAATCACATAATACCTCATCCTTGAAGGGTTGGATGCCATATGACAATTGACATTGCTGGCTGACATGAAGATTTCATCCTTGGCGAAGCCACCCAATGTTGTATGGCTGTGGGTGTGGTGTTGTTGACAATCCAAACTATTTGACAACTTATGCTAAGATGAGGTTCTTCTGGATTCCACTATCAACAATAAAATGCAGCGGGGTCCCCTTCATCCACATCTGTGAATGAAAAAGGCGCTCCCCCTCTTCAGGATATGTTGGTTCTTCTGGTTGAATTTTTGTGGTCGTGACAATAAAAGTGGTGTCTGCGTCAATGATTTGTCCTTTACCAGTATTTTCAGAATCTGATTCTGAATCAGGGTTCAGCTCCTTATCTTTGATATCGATCACCAATGACTGTTTTGAGCGACAATTATCGGTGTTGTGCCAGGGGATTTTGTGGAAATCACACCATTTTCCGGTGTCCTTCTTTTTCTTCCCGTGACCCTTCTTTTCATGTGTCTTGGACTGGTTTTTGGGAGACTGTTTGTTAGGGCTATCTTTGTCATACTTTGGTTGTTGCGGATTTGCAGACCCGAACTCCCATTTGTTCTAGTGCTTAAATTTCTGCTTGATTTTAACAGCATATTGATAGGTAGCACTGAGTGATGATATGTCCAAAAAATCCATTTCAGTTACGATGTATCTGTGTAGAGCCCCATGGTATTTTAGAACCAAATGTCATTTAGAGTCTTTGATACCCATCTTGGTGCACAAGGTATGGAAGGTATTGTTCTACTCTGGAACTACTTGGCCCCTCTCTTTCTGTAGTGTGGTCCATCTCATGTATTGGTCCTCATAATTGCCAACAGGGTAATATTGTTCCTTTACCGCATCCAAAAAAAAATCCCAAGTGGGATCGACCCCATATATTTCAGACTGCTATGTGGAACTCTACTCCCAATAAGTTTCCCACCAATGTTTGACATGGGGGAGAGATTTAAGGAGTGCGAAGGTGATCTTTTCTTTGTTGGAAAATTTGTGAAGAGATAAATAACCTTCTAGTAGATTTAACCATTTGTCTAGGGCTTCTGCATCTATCTATCCTTCAAATACAGGAATATCAAAATTAACTTGTACCTTGAAAGGCTAGGTGCCTCCAATGTGGTCGCTTTATGAATATGCGCCTATTGCTATCTGTAGGCATTGAAGGATGTGGGAAAAATTCTCCATCATTTCGTCCCTCTATCGCGTGA
>CBVK0103021337.1:0-12480 GCA_900067695.1 Picea abies | reverse complement strand
TCATTCCCAAGGGTTAGGGTTTTTAGGGTTCCTACAAACAAGGGTTTTCCTTTTGTTATAGCTCTTTGATATACATTTGGGGTTGAACATTAGTACTCGACTCAATATCATAGAGAACCAACTAAGGAGGATCGATTGTACCCTTAGTCGTACTACCCAATTACCCAGGTACTAGAGAGTGTCTTCCTGAGTGTTTTTATCGATGTCACTATAGTAGTCATGCAACCGATATACTGATCAAGAGTTGGTTTTAGAAGACCTAGGGGACTCCTGATATACTTGATGGTACATGGTAGTGATGCTTCTGTAAAATTATGTCTGACGTAGTACTACTCGAAGGGGTACCAACAAGGGTTACATAGGTTTCCAAAAAGGTGAAACATTTGTTTCGAGTAGCCTCATGAAAACATCTATATTTCCTTCATGTGGTCTTCCCCAACCATAGTTTTACCCATTGAACGAAAGATATTTGTGCTTTCAATACATCGACAGTACATGTCTCTACCATGAAAAAATAAATCCCACAACTTTTGTAGAGGAAAGTTCTTCGATACCACTTTTTAGGTACTAGATGTATTATAATAAGTAGAAAATAGAAAAATAGAAACAAATACCAGTGGAGAAACAAAATATAGAGAGCCACAACATTAAAAAAATTATACCTTTATTGATAGAAATCCAAGTTCACTTGCCTCTTCAAGGAGGAAACCTCCTACAAAGAAAATCTCTATTACAAAAATTCTCAATACAAGACATTATCATGCCTTCTACTCATATTTATACTAATTCTATCTTCTAAAGAACATTCTAGAGGACGATCTTTCTAGAAGAGGAAGCTTCTATAAAGTCTTCTTACATTAGACTTGTTCACATTATTAAATAGGCCTTATTAACTAATGTAGACCTTTATTACATGGACAATATATTAGTCTACCTACGTGAGGGGTTAGGGAGGTTAGGTCTCTAACATGCCTAAATAGGTCTTATAGCGATATGTCCATTTACAAGTGATAAAATAAAACTCCATAAAAATATTTACATTGTATTCCCAAGAAAATGTTGCAAGAACCATCTACCGGATTCTTTACCCACATCCCTCTCTACACCAAATATAGTTAATCAAATCAAGCACTCATTCATCGAGTACTTCTTTCTTAATGTGATTTTTCCAATGCTTCACATATATCATTTTTATGCATTTCCATGCGCCATTTTACATGATTCATGTACCCATGAAATATTCTTCATTTTGTGTCTCCCATGCCCCCAACATCATACCACTTTTGTGAGAAAGTTTAGTTCAACCCATGCTCTAATACTGCATGTTAAAAACTGAGAGAGAAATATTAAATACAACACAAAATCCATGCACATAGAAATACCAACAAACACATAAAGCCAATGTTTACCCTTGAAAACATTAAATAGGAAAACAAGAACTCAAGATATATTTATTTATTAACCTTGTCCAATCTGGCCAAACATCATGCCACTTGATACATCTTAATATGGTTCTTCAAGCCTTTAAATATGATTCATCACATCAAATACCATGGGTTCCAAATACCATGGGCCCATAAACCACCAAAAATAAATCCATCAATGACCATATCAAAGTTGTCTTATATACTCTATGACTGAGTCAAGACTAAACCAATAGTAGTAAGTGTGAGTGACCTCCTCAACTAAATACATGGTTGATCTAGTGGAGCACTTAAGTAGAATTTTGCAAGTCACTAATTCCAAAATCTAGTGTATGACCAACCTCGATAAATGTGCAAGTCGCACCCTCCAATCAAACCTTGGAAAATCATGAAGGAAGGGGGGAGTTCATGAATTTGAGTGTCTATCCAATATAATACATCCTCTAGGCTCCAATAGACACACAAAAAAAGAACACCCTCACCCTAAGGCTACATACCATCACTTCTCCTCCATCATAATCAAAATGACACGAAAATGGTGACCAATGTTGGAAATCCATCATAGAAGAGGGTAATTTACCAAGTGAGGTGTCAATTATGTAGAGTATCAAGACCATAATAGACACTCAAACATAGGAAATCCCTCAAACAAAAATTCTTGAATCCTAATTGTATTGAAATCCCACTGTGTACTGGAACTCCATCAAATAATCAAGGTGAAGGATCATATACATGAGTAGACAAAAATAAAAAGGATGATAAATACCTAGATCCTAGATAATATCTTGATGGATTGGCTCACCAAATCCCTCCTTCCAACCATTTCCAAGTGATTTAGCTATGGTCAGGGCGGCTACCGAAGAGAAAGCCATTATGTGTGCCCAACACTTGGACTTTATCTACTCTCGATCAGGTACTCTGTATGAAATTATCCCACATGATCCTAGGTCATCTATAGATATAAAGATGATCCAGGTGGATATCGATGGCCACCCACCTATTCCACTGGCTTGAAATATAGTTTTCCACCTTGGTATTTTTTCTATATTTTTTCAGGCCCTAAACTTTTGGGGTCATTTTGAGGCCCTAAATGAAGTTTTTTTTAATTTTCGAGGCTCAACTGATGGCCAAATTATTTGGCTTAGGCATAGCCTAAACTTTTTCCTCTCAGATATACCTTTCCAACGAGCTATCATGTGCCCCAAATAGAGATCGTATGCAAAAGTTACACCCTCGGGAAGTTGACATATCAACTACCCCCATCAAGGCCCACAAACCTTTGGCACTTCATATCTCAAGGTTAGGGTTTTATCATTTATGATTTATGTTAAAAATTCCTTTGGAGCATCATTGTAAACACAATCTTCTTGCAAATGGGCATGTTCATCACATCTCTTCTCGGAGATAAGATGACACCATTCTAGTGAGTTCATTCACTCTGTATTTTTACAGTTTATGTGCATTCCTTTCATTAATACAAATTGTGTATTATTTTATCTATGTGTTTCTTACAATATATTTTTTTATTTTCTTATTATATCTCTACCTTCATTTCATTTTCAAAATAATCTAGACCAGAAGAATCCAAACCCAAGACCCCATGCTGACATTGTGATTGGTTTTGTTTCCCATGCCTATGTGAACCAATTAGATTACCAGATGGGGCACATGTTTATCTCATCACACTTGTTCGCTTCTGGTTCTAATGCTCAAAATTCCACAGTACCTACTTTTACCTCCGATTTTAATTCAGTATAGTCTACACAACCGAAGAATCCTCAACACCCTAGAGGGAAAAAGAACAAGAATAAAAATAAAAATTTCAATACTAAGAAAGGGATTGTTCCCACCCAAAAAACTCAAGAGGGGGAAAGGAAATATAAGAAGAAGAGATATTTCCCCTACACGATTTATAGGGAGGTCCACCTTACTCATCAATGTCCTTGAAAGGATGAGATCCATTTTTATTTGGCACAACAAAATTCCCCCCAACATCTTGTTGTTTTAACCCATCCTTTTCCCCCTCAACTTCATCACATGGTTGCAGAAAATCATACCCCTATGTAAGGGGGAATGGAAAGTACTCCTCACCATGAGGGGTCTTCCTCAAATTATTTTTTCATCATGTGTGACCACATGGTCAATTTGCAAACTCAAGCCAAGAACTACTATGCGTAAAAGCATGTTCATGTTGTATAAGACCCAACATCTTCTTCCTAGCCTGGTGTCCCTCTTCAAATTGATAATCCATCGTTTGACACACTGCTTCACCCCCCGAAGGGAATTCTTCATTGAATGACACATAATACAAACACATGGGCCACCCACAACTATAATATCGTGGAAGACTTGGCCTGGGCACCTTGTGCCATGTTTTCCCTCGAAGTCCTCCAGAGCTTCCCAACATAGTGAAAAGCCTTGTTGTGCGCTATAGGCAGGGTTGATCCCGTGGAGTCATGGTTGATAACCTTTGATATTGATCAGGTTACTCATAGGTTCTCCCATCAAGTTACTTTCATTATCAAAGTGCAAACATGTCTATTTCTTGTTGGAAGGCCCTTGTCTCTCCAAATATTGTGACATACACAACTTTTTTGAAATCATTCGATGGAAATATGTTTTATCCCCAATCACCACCTTACCCATTGAGTTAGGTGGTAAGCCTGTTTATATTTCTATGGAGATCGTCAATGCACCTCTTGAGTACAATTTGCTACTCGAGTGCACTTGGTTCTATGAGATGATTACAATTGTATCATTGGTATTTAGGGTCTTACACTTCCCTCATCAAGGGAAAATAATGACAATAGATCAACTTGTGTTTTTCACCTGATACCTTGGATCCAACCTGGGGTCTATTGTACCCTTTTTCAGTGATACCCAACAGTCTTATCTGAACATTGGTGGGGGGATATTTAAAGATCGTTCACCCATGGGAATATTTCCCATAAGTTAAGGATAAACTCGTGAAACATAGTGAAAATAGATAAACTCGCATTCTACACCCTAGACCTTGGACCCAATGCAGATTCTATTATACCCTTTGTCGGTTATACCCAATAGTATTATCTGAATTTTGGTGCAGAGATTTTTAAAGATCCCTCACTCATGGGAATTTTTCCCCTTCCCCCACCATCTCCTGTTGTGGAAATTTCTCCTATCAACATGATTTCATCATTCTCTAGTGGATCCCTTGGGTTTATCGATTCTTGGGTGGTACCTCGTCCCAAGGATGTTCAAGCATATGGATCTTCCATGAGGCTCATAGAAGTTGCTATTGTCGATCCGACAATCCCATCAACATCCACTGATATTAGTCAGCATCTCCATTCTCATATAGAGTGTGATTAGCCTACTCTGACCAAATTGGTTGTTGACTTCCAAGTTCACATGACATCCTAGCTTTCCAGTTTCCTTCAAAAGAGGCCATCTTGGACATCATGGCTTCCATAGATAAGCCCAACGAAAATGAGCATCATAGAGAAACAATATTCCCTAGTTTGGAACTGATGAGAGTTAGCATGATGTGTCTTCATCTGAGACTAATTGGATTTGCTAGGGAATCCAATAGACCTCTAGGTCTTGGTCCTTTTCTTCCTTGGTTATATTTTTCAGATCTTGTTAGTGAATTTTTGTTTCCCCTTTCATGGAAGATTTGTGTTTCTTACTTCCTTCATGTATTTATGGATACCATTAAGGAGATTTTGTATATCACGAAACCACTCATGATAAGTATCTTTGTATGTAGAAATTCATTCCTATGTGGCATGGACCTAACATGGTAAGCCATATGATGCCAACATTAGATCATGAGTTCATCGATTATGAAAAGGATCCTTGGACTAAGCCTAACAATGGGTTCTACTTGGTGTAAATCATCAAGATGAATAGTTCCTTGTACATAGGTTTGTGGTGTGACTGATTTTGGTTTGCATATATCATATCAAGAAGAAAATCCAAAAATATTTTCTTTTTGAGATTTCACTAGGAATTCTGACCCCCATAATATAATTTACATGTGTTGACAAGATTACGGGGACCTTTTTACGAATATGGCTACTTCCATTGAACTTGAGGTACATGTTCCCCAACCGACATATAGGGATAGGTTTTTCCCTACATTCACCATATTTCATTGTTAATCGTCCATTCTACCGTCAGAATGAATTAGGTTCAATCACATTGGGTTGCGACATTATCCATTCCATTTTGCACATCATAAATTTTTCACTAGTTCCTACCCTCCATGGGAACCCTAGTTAGTACCCGGATTTCCATTTGATTCCAATTATGTGATTTCCCGTAGGCCCACGAACCCTCCCGTAGTCCCACCTTGAATTGATGTTGAGAATCAATCCTCTCTCTTCATCTATATTATGGCCATATCCCAAGGGGGTTCTTGAAATTTTTATGTTTCTTAATGGTCACTTATGCATTTTTTTCATGCATCATACATCTCATCATTGCATTATTATTTTCCCAAATCTCCCTTACACTATTGCAGTAGTCTTTGACCATCTTCCTCTTGCATTATTTGGCCTATGTTTTGCATCCATATACCCATGGAGAGAATAGATGCTAAGATTCGATCTCAGTTTCTATTCCCATTTACATTCATCTTGCTTAGGTCTGTTCCATGCATTTGGAAAATAGGAGCATGTTGTTAAGCCACTAGTTCTCTCCAGTCGAGTATACTTTTATCTCTTTTTCAGACTCGTAAAATGACATGAAAAAGATACTATCAATTACACTTTTCTTTCTTTTTTCAGACTCATAAAATGACATGAAAAAGATAAATACTGATCATACTCTCATCCCTCTCTCATGCTCGTTAAACCATGAAGGAGACAAAAAACAAAAATAAATAAAAAAAGAGTGGGGGTTTTTACCATTGGTATATTTTCAAAATGACAGTGTGAGTCAAGTTTCCCTTGAACATGGCACTTGTTTGAGTCCTCACCGTACAATTGGTTTTTATCTTACCTAGGTGTCTTCCCAATAATATGAGTCATAGATACTCCTCCAGCTGGTAACTCTTCTAGTCATCATGGAGAGTGCTTCAGTTCCTCCTACGTTGTTGCACTATATTCATCTAGCCCCTGTGTCTTTCTTCCAAGTCACGATTGTGTTGTCCTACATGTTCAAGGGAAGTTTAATCCAAAGTCAACAATCTGTTGTTTTGTTGAATTTTTGAGTCGGTTATTCATGTGTTAGTTGTACTTGGTGATAATCTCTCTTCACATAATCTCTCGATGTATGTTTCATGTCTATTGATGGGGGATGCATTAAGGACCTCCTTCAATGTATCTCTCCCTATCGACCTCGGTGCATTGTCTAGGATAGGGATCTAGAAACTAGCTAGTACCTTGGAGATTGCAATCTGTAGTGGCGGCCTCCTCATAATCGATAGTGGGTTTTATTGACTAAAATATTGTCATTAATGTCAAAGGTCAGTAACTGATCAAACATAAATGTTACCTAAATAAACACAAAAGTGGAAAATTTAACTGGAAACGAATTTTACATAAAAGTGGATTAAATATAAATATGACTTTAATAAATAACAAAGTTGAAAAGCCAAGTGGAAGTAGAGTTTATGTAAAAGAGGAGTTAACATGAAAGTGGATTAAAGAAAAAAGGTGAAAGTGAAAGTGCACATGGTTTGTGCACATGGATTTATAAACCATGGTGGTATTTTATCCATGGTATGGTAAAAAGTGAATTAAAAAATAAAAGGGGGGTAAAAGAGGAGTAAACATGAAAGTGGATTAAAGAAAAAGGTAAAAGTGAAAGTGGAGTTTACGTAAAAGTGAAGTAAACATGAAAATGGATTAAAAATAGTAAAAGTGAAAGTGCACATGGATTTACAAACCATGGTGGTATTTTACCCATGGTATGGTAAAAAGTGAATGAAAAATAAAGAAAGGGGGGAAATTAATTATTATTTAATAAAAGATGGACTTTTCAAAAGAATGTGACTTTTCAAGTAAAGCTTATGGAAAAGTATAAATAAAGAAAGGGGTTATGAGGAACAAATGTGTGTGTGGGTGAAAATGTAATATTCTTATGCATACCATTTGAGGTTTGACGATTGAACATCATTAAAAAAGAGTGAAAGCAGAAGTAGTGAGCATGGTGTAGAAGAAGCTAAAGCAAAAGAAAGTGAAAGTGGAAGAGTGAAAGTAGAAGAAGCGAGCATAGTGCATATATGAGGCAAAATTTGAAGAAGAAGTTAGAATATTTGGTGAAGTTAGAATGAAATAAGAAGTAGCAAGTGCAGAGAAAATATGATGAAGGAAGAAGAAAAGAGGGAAGAGAATATTTTGTGAAGACATAAGCAGCAAAGGGGATAGTTGTCTCCTATAGGTTGATGCCTACAAATAATAGAGGGGATCGATTTCTATTGTAGGTCGGTGCCTACAAAAAAAAGAGGGGATCAATGTCTCCTATAGGTTGCTTCCTACAAACAATAGAGGGGATTGGTGTCTCTTGTAGTTCAGTGCCTAGAAATAGCAGAGGGGATCGGTGTCTCTTGTAGTTCAGTGCCTAGAAATAGCAGAGGGGATCGGTGTCTCTTGTAGGTGGGTGCCTATGAACAACAGTGGGGATTGATGTCTCCAGTAGGTTGGTAGCTACAAAAATTTGTAACCATAGGTTGTTGCCTACAGATTAATAAAAATAATATTTTGTGGTTTTCTCTCAAAAGGGTTTCCACGTTAAAATATTGTGTCTTCTAATTGTTGTATTTATGTGATTACTTCAATATGCTCATTATGGTGTATGAATGATAAAAATAAAAAGATATCCTTATACTAATTCACCCCCTTCTCAGTATAAGTGTGTGCTCAACAATAGGTATCGAAGCAAGTTCCTTCAGAAATAGTTTAACCATTGGAAGGTAGATCTCAGGAGCACACATGGTTGGTCAGGAAGGTTTCTCTAAAAACAAGGATATGTTGTTTGATGGAACAAGCTATGCCTTCTAGAGTATAAGGATGTGAATATATATAATGCCCTTTGGTTCTGATATTTGGCAATCATTTGTGAATGGTTATATAGCTCCAACAACTCCACCAATAGATACGGTCGAGAAAAAGGCTAGTGAAAATGATGAAAAATACATGAACACCATCTTGTGAGGAATTTTACATTCATAGTTTGTCAAAGTAATGCATCTGAAATGAGAAAAATAAATTTCGGACAATTTTTAAAACATCCATGAAGGAGATGACAAGGTCAAGAAGGCTAAGATCCAAACTCATAGAAGACAGTTCGACAGTCTGAAGATGAAAAAAGAAGAAAATGTTGCAGCCTATCTCCTTCGTGTGGATGAAATAGTCAACACCATGAGAGGACTAGATGAAACCATTGGAGAAACAATGAATGTGCAAAATATGTTGAGGTCACTCCCCTTAATATTTGATGCCAAAGTTTCCACCATTGAGGAAAGGAAATATCTTGATCAATTAACAATGGATGAATTGCATGGGATCCTCATTGCATATGAAATGAGGACTAAAAAGAAAAAGGCATAAAAAATGGAAGCAACTTTCAAATCCTCAAAGAATATGAAGAACAAAGAGCACAAATCAAGTGATTATTCCAGCTGTGAATTAGATGCAAAGTAAGAAATTTTTCTAAGAAAACTCAAAAAGGGATCTGGAAAATAAAAAAGTAAGTTTCCCTTTAAATG
Organism: Picea abies; assembly: GCA_900067695.1. Lineage (NCBI taxonomy): Eukaryota > Viridiplantae > Streptophyta > Pinopsida > Pinales > Pinaceae > Picea > Picea abies. The sequence continues at coordinate 3,363 of CBVK0103021337.1, read as the reverse complement.
CTTTAACTGTGGAAAAGTAGGATATTTTGTTGCTAAGTGTCCATATGCAAAAAATGAAAGTAGTGATAGTGAAGAAGACTATAACATAAAGAAAAAATGTCATAAACACTAAAATAGCCACAAACAAAACAAACATGAAAATAAGAAGAACTCTTATAAGAAGAAGAAGAGCCTCTACTCAAAAGGGGTCAATGAATCGTCTGAAGAAAGTAGTGAAAACAATGTTGATAGTGATAGAGAATAAAATCTCTTTATGGAAATCGAAACAAAGATTTATGAAGTCAAAGAAATGATGGATTCAAAAGAAGAAGAAAAGTATGGAACATATGGAGACGTGGATCTTGGAGAAGAACTCATAGGTGTCTTAAGTGAAATAAAGAAGCTAATGAAAATGAATTTGAAACAAAAGGAGCAACTACAAAAATATGAAGAAGAGGATCATGATTCAAAATTCAAAATGACAAAGCCTTGAAGAATCAGAAAATATTATCATAATCCTAAAATTTCAATTAGAAGAGGCAAGAAGGACAAAAGAAGTGGTGAGAATATAGCTAGATAAAAAGGAAGAAAATTGTGAAGAGCTAGAATCTGATATTGTTTCCTTAAGAAAATATTTGGAAAAGTCAATTGCTAAGTTGAACAGAATCTTGAAGTTTGAAAAGAGTATTGAAATATTAGATGATATAATCAATTGTCAAATGTCTCCATTCATTAAGACCGGTCTTGGATATGATTCTAGTGTTGCCTCCCTACCTACACCCATCCTCATTGCAACCAAGTAAGTTATATTTGTTGTAAGAGGAGTTCATACTAGTTTTATAGAAGAACAACCTATTATCAATTGTGCCAAAAATATTGATGAGTTCCATGTTCCTAACATGCTAGTAGTTAATAATTTTCTTACAAATGACATTGTTGTTGATATGTCGGGTTTTTCTACTCCTGTAAGTGAACCTAATTTTGATCCTACTTCCTCTGATTAGCCATCACAAAAATATATGCCCTATCATCATCACCACCATAAAAATCAAAGGAATGACAATCATGCTTTCAAATCATTGCAGAAGAGACATGAAAGACAAAATTTTGGACCAGTATCAACTACCAGGATAGATTGAGTTTGGATTGATGGATGATCATGGAATCATTTGACTAGATGTTTGAGGACTTCTTATCATTATGTATCATTGGATGTATAATCATGCAATGTTCCTCTTACTTACTGATGATTTTCTTGGAAGTGGTCGACTGGGAATCAACCTGACATGACAGTCGATTGGAGTTTCAACTGGGTTGTCTATCAATTGGAAGTTTTGACAAGAACTATTGTTGCTACTTATTGATCCATTAGAGGGGGAATACTTGAAGTTGTTGGTATGTGAACCCAACTGACGTATTCTTGTTGAATCGACTTGGATTTTCTAAGATCAACCTGTTATCACATGAAATTCCCTTGGGTATTTTATCCCTTAGGTTTAAATTTTTATCCTTTAGACTTTAGGTTTGATTCATTTTTCTTTTTTGTGATTTGCTTAGGTTAATAAAGACTTGGGTTTTGAATCACTTTTGGCCCAAACATAGATTTTAAGACTAGGTTCATTCTATGGTTTATGTCTTTGACTCACCTCCTGACTTGACATCAAGCATAATAGACCCCATGATCCTAATGACTTGACACATCATTCCATCCACTCATACTCTTTATGCTTTCCATGTTGTCCCTATGTTCGTTAAAGGGGGGTCAAATCAAGTTTTGAAAAAGGTGATTCCAACTCACTAGGAGTTTCTGTAGTGCACCTTTGTCCTATTCTCCTTACCATAATTTGTCATAATCAGCGAAGGTCATGATTTCTCTAGTTTTCAACGTCGTTGTCGTGAAAAAAGAATATTGAGATTTTCTCTTTTATGAGCTTGCTAATTGTTTAAGCATTTGAATTTTTCTCCCAAGCTCGGCACTGCTGAAAGCCCTAGTTCAAACCAGCTACAGATTGCGCTAAGGGATCAACTGTCAAAGCTCAATTGGAGGTTGAGGTGGATGTAGTAGTTCCCTAACTTATTGCAAATCCTCCATTATCAGTCACAATCTCCAGGTATTTCGTGAGTCCTTTCAATTGCATGGAAAAGTTTTAAGATACCCCTGCCTTGAATTTTGGTAGCGCCCAACACTACAAACTACATCCTCTCTCATCCATTTTCACATATATCTCTTTTTCCACAAACTTTGCAGCCATTTTCCACATGGATTTCACCTAATCTAAGAGGTCAAGTCATTTTGCTTTTGAATATGGAATACTCATTCAATCACTTGGCCCTTGTGTGCACACAATGCTATAGGACGTCATTGCTAAAACTACGCTACAGATCCCCTGTCTCATGTGTTGTGTTTCACTTGGATTGGTCAGTCCTATATTTTTTATTCAAAGATTCATGCATTAGACTTTTCTATTCACTATATCATCTTTCATTAATATTAAGATCTGTTGGCAGTGATTGGAAGAAGTCCCTACCATTCCAAAAATTTGATGATCATGGTGTGGTGACATAAAACTAATCAGTGCATCCCTGACTTCCTTAACTCAGAGTTTATTTCTCTCAGTTTTAAAGAAAAGGCCATCAAATTAGTTTATTGTTAATTCAAGGTGAGTTGGAGGAAAATCCTTGAGAGAGAGAGCAACCATTAGCCACTGTCATTCCTCATTGTTCTTTGCCTTTGTTTATTATGTAACCCCTCACTACACCACAACCTTTGATTCCCTTATTATATCCATGGAGACACCTCAAAGGAAGAAGTCTCACAAGGGAGGAAATGTGGTCAGGACGGAACCTTCTGACATGCACTTGTTTTATGTTGAGCCCATGGTCAGGGAGGTTTTCCAAAGGGTTGGCTACCTCTCTTTTTCCAAAAAATTCAGAGGGGACACCCTGAAGTAGAAAGGAAGATTGCATTATACTTTGATGGCATTAAGACTAAGGTGGGAAACCTTGAGTTTGAGGTATCTAAAGCCTCTATTGCAGTAGCCACTAGGATTCCTAATACTGAAGAGAGGTGGTTTAAATCCGTGATCCTAAATGTTGCCTTCTCTAAGGACTTCCTCAAACTAGACTATCAAACAGAAAATTTGTCCAAGGGAGTGCCTAGAAGCGACCTATTTGAAGGCTTTGATAAAATTTTGAAGATCATCCAAAGATATTTCACATGTGAGGGAAGGTTTAGCATGTTATACCAGTATCATATAAGACTCTTGCTACATTTCACTAGTAAAGATGCAATGAATATCCCTTTTTATCTTTTGAGGAGCATGGGAAAGATGTATGATAGAGTCCAAGCCAAGTCCAAGGTTGTGGACACTAGTGTCTTTCACT
>CBVK0103021334.1:0-14458 GCA_900067695.1 Picea abies | reverse complement strand
CTAGTGGGTGCTAGAGAAAACAGAGAGTTGGTGCTCTCAGCAAGTTGCAGCTTGCAAAACTGAGGTTGTAGCCTCATTATGAGTTGGTGCTCATATGTATGATACTGTAAAGATTGTAACCATTAATTATCATATAAAGAAAAAGAGTTTTTTACCCTGCATGGGTTTCCTCGGGAAATATCTGTCTCTGTGTTTCTCATATATGTGAATGATGCTGAAAGTACCATTATTTATTTCTCTACATTATTGTGATCATCATTTAGTGTCTCTACAAAGAGTTTAAAAGAACCATAATTGTTTAAGCACGGTAACAACTGATTCACCCCCCCTCTCAGTTGTCTAACATGGCACACGGGGCCTGGGAAAGATCTTCCACTATGATTTATTGTTGGACTACCCGAGTGTTCGAATTATGAGTGGTTTGTCGAAGTACACCTTTTGGAAGGCGGATGGCAGGTTTGGAAGATGGTTTCTCTAACATGAGAGGGCCACTGGGTGGAGTAGTTGATGGAGGATCTTTAGATGAAGTCTCCCCTTCTTGGGAGTCATAGTTCTTTTCTCCGCTGGTTAGTTCTACCACAAATTTAACCATCATGAAATTTGTGGTGGAGAACTTTGCATTGCCACCGAGTGGGGGTGCAGGAACTTGTGTGATCATTTTTTGTTGCCGGGGGAAAGGATTGGTTAATACCCGATCTAGGAATTCTCATAGAGGTCTAGAAAGATCCAAACCATCCACAGAGGTACAAAACGGTTCAAAAATGCTCAAAATTTGACCATCCCAAATTCTCTAGAAAATTCCATCAATGCGTAGAGCACGACAATAACTTTCTAATGGTGCAAAAATTGCCTCAAACAGAGGTCATATGAAAAAATCATGAGAGGTCAAAGATCAATTCAAACTTGGTAAAAAGAGAAAGGTCAAAGTCAAAGATTATGTCAACATGATAGGTGATGATGTCAACAGAATGACACATGTCACCACTACTAGGGTGACATGTGGCACATGATTGTTGGAATTTGATTGAGAAAGGTACAATCCAAGTGGTTCAATTACATGTTGACAAGTGACACACAAGTGGTCCACTCCTATAATGACACGTGGCAAGGATGATCCAATGAGAGGCCTCCATGCGGTGACCTCCAATTGGCCTATAATGGTTAGAGTTAGGTAAAATATATAGAGTCGACGAGATTCAAATGCACGTGGAGGTTGTTAAAGTTATATGTTATTTATAACATATAATTTAAAACTATATGTCATATATTCATCATATGTTAAATGATTGTAACAAAAACACATTATATAGTATGGTCGGTGGGGCTTGAACCACCGACTTACTATATATAATACCAATCTTTAACCAATCCACCTAAAGGTTCAAGTTTTGTTATAGAACCCACCAAGTTATATTTACATGCCTGCCATGATTTTTGAAGGACGGTTAGGGGTCCGCACCCTATTTAATGGGTGTGAAGACTGAGGTTGTACACACTAAATAATGTAGAGTTTAGTCTCGTAACTCATGCTTGAGGGTATCGAAGTTCTAAGGATACAGTGTAAAGCATGCCGAGGGGTACTGTGACGAATTTTCGAGAAATTTATACTCATTTTGCATGATTTTTCGCCAAGAATCCAACGGTGCACCATGTTTTTTCATTTGAGAAACATGTAAATAAGTCATTGTAAAATGCAAGTATTTGAGAATTAATAAATAAGGTCTCTATTGGAAGCGAACCAAGAGGGGTAGCCTTAAATTGGGCGAAATTCGTTTTTTCCAACTTGTGTATGTGATTTCATTATTGTTGTTCATTTCAAGCTCAATTGTTTTGCAAGTTATTTTATCATTAAAGTGGATTTGGTTAGATAATTCTTCACATGTAATTTGCATACAATCAAGTGATCATTTTATTTCGAATATCAAGTAGATGATTTTTATGTATTAAAATATTAATAAGCATCCAAGGATTTTCTGGATCAATACCCCTGGTTGTGAAGGAGATTCCCCGTCGCTCAAGATATTAATAAACCTTGACAAGGTGGGGACAATATTTGGTGAAGTGGCATTCCTTTCATGCCATGCACATATATTTTTCCCTTCCTTGGTTTTTGTCCCCAACATTGGGGTCTTTTGTTTATGTGATCTCCTATGGATCAAAAGATGTTTTGGATTTTCCCTTGTTTTTCTTCTTGCCTCTAGATGGTTGAGATGAAGTGGATTGGACCACATTCACATTGGAGGTTTGTGTAAGAGAGGGAGAAGGTTTGGTATTGATACCAATCTATAATTTTGTGGTAGACTATAGTTTTATGGAACCCACTATGCTAGCAACATGGGTTCATGGGTGTAACACACCCAACCCCTTAAATGGCTATTTAAGGGATGGGGCATCAAAATTTCACTTTCTCTCTAACCTCTCTAAACCCCCTCTTAACAAAATTATCGTATTATTCTCATCAAGAGGTTTCCAATGACTATCTTCATGCTCAAAATCAAGCCTTGGATCAGACTTTATGGCCCCTTAAATTTTCAGGGTCCGTATCATATCCACCTCAACTCACTTCCTTTCCACATGGCTCTTACTACTTGTCTTCATACATGGTGTAGATGCAGAATCCTCCACCTTCCCCGTTGTGTAGCACATAAAATTAAGGGAGATTCGACTTTCATCTCTTTGGCACTGAATGCCCCTTTTTCCTTCTACGTGCCTTTCCTTCGGAGATTCGAAGTCCTGATCTCCCGAAGGATCTTGAAACCTTGCCATGTGGCTCTGGCCTTCGGCTTATCTAGGATACTACACCCCAAACCTTTGGAGTTTTGAAGTCCCAGACTCCCAAAGGGTCAACTTTACGTTTGATGGTGTATTAAATGTAGAGGTAAGGACAGGTGGGTCTTGAGTACTCCGCCCACTAATAGGCCAAGCGAACATGTGTCAGGGGGTGATACATGACAAGATAGAAATGACACATGGCCCCATCAGTGGGTGATATGTGTCATGTTCTAATGGGAATATAGGATCTATGAAAATAAAAAATCAAGATGACACATGAGACGTTGAATATGGGTCCATGTCACCCTACATGATGTCATCATGCGACATCACTCTAGACTGATAGCCTTCCAACGCACCTTAGGTATTACGGTCCAGATATGTCCACGTAGATCCATAGATCTATGGCCTATGTTGCTTCACAACTTTGACATTCAGGGGAGCCTCTATGTGATCATCCTTATTTCTCCTGGAGTCGTTAACACGGGGCTAAACACGGTCTAAATCTAACGGCCATAGGGGATCCCGAATGATCCTCGGATCAATGACCCTCGTCATTTTATGACTTTGGCTTTCGGAGATTTCATCCACTCCACACTCCCTTTCTCCTAGAGTGGGACTTCGTCGAAGTAATTTACGCTATCCATTCACTAGGCTCAATCTAATGGATGAGAAGGGTCCCAAAGGATCCTTAGATCCACGATCCACGTTAATTTGCAACTCCGACATTCAAAGGTTTTGGTGTTATGGCATCGCTATTATCCCAAAGTGGTCAACACCGGATTGACCGTGACATATATCCAACAAACAGGGAGGCTCCCGAGTACCCTTGGATCTGCATCTCACGTTAATTCATGACTGATAAGTAAGTCAGGGTTTAGTGGTGGAATAGATCCCATGACCACAGTTAGGGAAACTGCCAGATGTTGGTCAACCTTGTTGGTAACCGAACCAACAGGTTTCCTTTGGTTGTTCTCGAGGGTAGGGAAGTCATACATCCTAGAACTCTGAAATCCTAGAGTTCCAATTCCAGAATATATTCACTCCTTTTGGGCCTAGGAGGGTTCCAAGGTCCTAATCATATGAATCCTCTAACGAGTCTTAGGGTTGTATGCTCGACTCTTAACCATGATTTTGTTAGGGTCATGAACATGATTCCTCGGTCACATGGATTTGATGGTTTGAAGGGAGAACCTTCCCTTCACAGGGATTAAATTACAAAACAAGGAAAGATTCCTTTCGAGGGACCGACAAGGCTAAAACATCCCAACGAAGTCTACCCTGCCTCTTACCCTATGAGACCCAACCTTGGGAAAAATTTCCTTAAGGACTTTTCAACTAGTACAAGAGTCGTAAAATTATTCTCACACTCACCTGAAATCCCATGTCTAAATAGTTCTCCTGATACTAAGCAGAGGAAAGAAAAAACCATGCAAATATAAGGGCTTAAAGAAAACAATATGCATTTCTAATGATAAATCAAACAATGTAAAATTTAATCATAAACACAGACATTCAACCATCACTTCCATTCTAGTACACAGAGTATAAAAATACTTATTAGGAAACCACAATTCATGAAGCATCTGCTAAGAGGGGTTTCCACCCAATCATAGGCACAACCACTATTGAACGGATTTACCACCGGCCACCTCGTAGCTAGACCATGATGCTCTGATAGAGACTCTTTCTTCTTGTTCAATGATAGTTCGGGATAAAGGTTACTCTCCTCCTCCCACAGGAACTTGGAAAAAAAGTTTTCTTTTCACCAAGCAAGGGGGTCTGGAACGAGTGCTTCCTCAATCACTCATCTTCTTGCAGCCACGTTTATCAACTTGGACCAAAAATGCTACCATCTACTTCTTGTACCTAGAGAAATCATGTTGTTCAGTTTTTCCTCAGAACCAGAGAGTTGCACATGCTCTTCTCTCTTGGAAGAAATGGTCTCCTGACTCATTTCTTTGCGATGCCCTCTGCCCAACCAATTCCTTTTCTTTTCTTTCCTTCCTCAACAAGGTTGCATACATATGAATCCCCAGTTCATGGTTAGGTCAGGGAGTCTTTCAGATGGGTACTCTTCCCATATCCTCATTAACTATATAGGAGGACCTCCCCAACCACTAGCCTGACTGGTAATTTATTTCTAGGTCAAAAGATTGTTCTGGGTATGAATAATTTAAATCTAGTAAGGTAATGGTCTGGTGGGGGTCATCTCAACCATTGTTGGCTCCCCTCACCATCTCTCTCATGACATAAAGGTATACCTCGGAAAACCCTCTCCTCAGCAGTTATGCAACACTATCCATTTTATTAATAACAACAAATACACACACACACACACACACACACACACACACACACACACATATATTTACATTACCTTTTATAATTAAAAGTTTCATCAGTTCCAATTTCCACACATATTCGGTCTGCCCATAGTCTATGGGCAAGTTATAGTTATATTTACAAGATGGGGGAAACATGGTTGTTACAATCCCCTCCCCCTTAAAGGAACATCGTCCTGGATGTTCTATTTTCCGATGTGTTCTATATGTATAGAAGTAAACAAAAATGGGTATGCATGTTTCATGGCACCCTCCATTTCCCAAGTAGCCTCATCTAGACCAAAGTGTTTCCACTGCACCTTGACCTATGCAATGGTTTTTTTCTTGAGTGGGATTTCCTTCATGTCTATTATGTGTTGTGGCTCTGGCAGGAATTCAGCCTATGGTTCCACCAAAATCACAGACCAATCAATTATATGATTAGAATCATGTACATATTTCTACAACAATGAAACATGGAAAACATTATGTGCCTTCACTGTGGGAGGAAGCACTAGTTTAGATGCTACAAGTCCCACTCTATCTAGAATTTCAAAGGGTTCACAATATCAAGGTGCCAATTTGGCAAAAGCTCCCATTCTCAAGGAGATTTTCCTGGGTCTAACTCGGAGATACGCATGATCCCCTACTTTGAACTCTCTACGAGTCCTCTTTCTATTTGCATAAATTTTCTATCTATTTTGAGCTATTTTAAGATTTTGTTTTATATGAATTACTTGTTGTTCCATTTCCTTCAACATATCAGGTCCGATTGTGATTTTGTATACTAGGTTATTCCAGTTGATTGGAATATTGCATTGTCTACCATAGAGGGCCTCAAAAGGGCTCATCTTTAATGACTCTTGATAGCCATTATTATAAGAAAATTCTACCAGTGGTAGGTAGTCTTCCCACTTCTTGGGATGATGCATTACATGCATCCTTAACATGTACTCTAACACTCGGTTTACCCTCTCTGTCTACCCATCATTTTGAGAGTGATAGGTTGTACTAAATAGTAATTTAGTTTCAAAACCAACAAATAGATATTTCCAAAAGTTCGAAGTAAATTTTGTATCTCGGTTAGATATGATTTCTTTAGGCATGCCATGCAATCTAAATATTTCCTTCATAACAATACTGGCAATATATATTTCCTTGCAAGTCGATTTGATGGGAATAAAGTGAGCAACCTTGCTCAGTTTTTCCACAACTACCATGATGACATCATTCTGTTATTTTGGTAACCCTTTGATGAAATTGATGGAGATGGTTTCCCATTTCCATTCTGGGATTGGTAGGGGCTGTGACAACCCTGTTGAATGTTGGTGCTTTGCTTTAACCTGTTGACCATCTAGACATTTAGCTAAGAAATCAACTATGTCCTTTTTCAGTCTGGGCCAATAAAATAACTTCCTTGTGGTCATGATCATTTTCTGATAACTAGGATGACCAATATAATATATTTTGTGTAGTTCATCCATTATGAACCTCTTCAAGTTGTCAAAATTTTGGATATACAACCAACCTTTGTAAGTTATCATGCCATCATCCAACATTTGATAACCCTCATACTTCAGCCTTGAGGGATTTTGCTTTAAGTATTATTTCAGAGTCTTGAAGAATGCATCTGTTTCTTGTGCACTTTTGACTCTCTCCTTGATGTCCGTTTCATAGGTGCTTACAACTTCCAAGTGAATCACTTTCATACTTCTACTAAGGGCATCAACCACCCTATTTTATTTTCCCTTGATATGTTTGATTTCGAAATCAAATTCACTAAGGAGATCCATCCATCTAGCTTGTCTAGAATTTAGTTTTGGTTGATCAAACAAATATATCAACCCACCATGGTATGTCATAGCACAAATATTGTACCTAGGAGGTAATGCCTCCACATTTTTAAATCATGTACTATGGCATTCAACTCCAGATCGTGGGTCACATAATTTATTTCATGCTCATTCAATTTTCTGGATTCGTAGAAAATCATATCTCCTTCTTGCATAAGGAACCCTCCGAGCCCTTCCTTGTAGGAATATATACACATAAGGAATTCCTTGTTTGGGTCTGCAATATTCAACACAGGTGCACTAGTTAGAAGGTATTTTAGCTCTTGGAATCTCTCTTCACATTCTGATTTCCAAATGAATTTAACTCCCTTTTTTTGAAGGGAGGTGATTGGGAAACCAATATTGGAAAATCCTTTTATGAACCTTCTATAGTATCCTGCTAGGACCATAAAGGATATGATATAAGATACATCATTTGGGTTAGGCCAATCCATAATGGATTTGATCTTGTTAGGATCAACTTCCACTCCTCCTTCAAAAATAACATGGCTTAAGTAATGGACTTGTTTTTGGAAAAAGTCACACTTACTAAACTTAGCATAGATATGATGTTCTCTTAGTAATTGAAGCACTAACTTGAGATGTTCTTCATGTTCTTCTCTATTCTTAGAATAGATTAGGATATCATCAATGAAAACCAACACAAATCTATCCAAGAACTTACTGAGTACATTATTCATTAAGCACATAAAAGTGGTTGGTGTATTGGTAAGCCCAAATGGCACCACCACAAACTCATAGTGCCCATATATTATACTAAAGGTTGTTTTGTGGATGTCCTCATCCTTAATTCAGACTTGATGGTATCTAGACCTCAAGTCAATATTGGATAAAATTGTAGCACCCCTTAATTGGTCAAACAAGTCATTGATCCTTGGCAAGGGATATTTATTCTTAATGGTCATATTATTGAGTTGTCTATAGTATATGCACAACTTGAGGGTGCCATCCTTATTTTTCACAAACAAGGCTGGTGCTCCCCATGGGGACACACTAGGCCGAATGTAGGTTTTTTTCAAAATCTCCTTTAATTGTAGTTTGAGCTCAACTAGCTCTAGTTTACTCATTCTATAGGGCATTCTAGACACTAGCACTGCTCCCGATACAAGTTGTATTGAAAATTCAATATCTCTTCTTGAAGGTAGGCCTGGTATCTCTTCTAGAAACACATCTTTATACTCTCTTAATATGGGGTGGTCCTCTAGGCTTGGTTTATTGGCCTCAACAGAGTTCAACACTCAGATTGCATACAAAGGACATCCTTTTCTGCAATACTTCTTCACTTTGTAAATTCTAACCTTGTACAATATATACTACAAACAGATATTCAGAAAAAGAATAGAAAAGATACAATGACAAATACAAACATTACATAGATATTTTTCCCCTGGAAACCCAAACTGGGAAAACCAACATATTTTATATTCATTCATTGTGTTACAATGTTTACAATACAAAATACATATAGGAGCCAACAACATCCAAAACCCTAATCCACTGACTTGGATTAGTCCAAAACCATAATTCCTTAACCAAAAAAAGAAAACCATCGGCAAAGAAACCATGTGCTGAAAAACCGCCTAAATATAATGCAGTCCCAAAAAATGTGGTCCCGATGCAGAGAATATAACACATACCCAACACACTTGAAGGGTTGATATTTGTCTTACATAGACATTCTTTTGAATCCATTGTAGGGTTATTTTTCTCCCTTCTGCATATTCACACTCCAAAGTTTTATTGTAACAGTCCAACTTGGTTTTATGAGAAGCCAACCAGTCCATGCCAATCAACAGGTCATAAGATCCTAAAGGGAGCATTTTTAAGGTGGCTTGGGTGGGTAATCTATTCATAATGAATTAGCATGTTGGTATGACCTCTGTTACCCTTATTTTGGTTCTAGTGGCTAGTTGCACCAACCATGATTTATCATGTTTTACTTGCTGCAATTTACATTTCTCAACAGCTTGAGGGGAAACATAACTTAGATTAGAACTAGGGTCAATTAAAATGGAAACTAGTTGGTTGGCAATCATACCTTCCATCTCCACCACTGAAGCTTGGTGGTCAACTTGTCTATTGTCCAAGGTTGCATAGATTTGTGGCATGCTCCTAGCCACATCATTGACTGTGGTAGCCTCTTGGATGTTGTAGACCCTTCTATTTTTCTGTTTCCTATGTGGACAGTCTCTCGGCAGATGTTCTTCTCCACAGCCCCAACATTTCAAAGTATCTCTCTTTGTGTTATCAGTCTTACTCGGGGATGCTCCAAAGGGTTTATTACCACTATGAGATGGAAAAATATGCTGATATACACTTCTAGTAGGAAGGCTTATCTTATAAATTTTCCCATGGTTCTTAAATCTTGAGAATTTAAACCCCTTCTTCTTGAATCCCAAATTAATTTTCTTCTTCCAATCCTCATGAGGTTCTGTCTTATTCTTGAATTTCTCATAGCAATACCTTTCCTTTCGAATAATATATTCTAAGGTATTTGGCTCATCAAATTCAATTCTATCCATGAAGGACTGAGGCAGTCCACTAATGAATCGTTGCATATTTACCTTTTCATCCTTTATGTAGGGTGCATACCTCATCATCTCAAGAAACTTGTTGATTGTCTATTGTGAGTTGTCCCAACTTGAGTTCATAGAACTCCTCGGTCTTCCCATCAAATTATTTCTCTGACATATACTTCTTCTTGAAGTATTTCTCAAATTGCTTCCATGACAAGTCCTTCTCATGGATTCATTTCACATTCCTAAGGTCTTCCCACCAAATGGAGGCATTTCCATTCAAGTTGAAAATGGTTATTCAAGCCTTTAAGTTTTCAGAGTAGTCATGGAATCTAAAGTATATCTTCAATCCAAGTAGCCAAACTTCTTCTTCTTCCCCATTTTTAATTTCTCCTTCGAATGTGGGTGGTTTTTCTTTCTTAAACTCTTTAGGGTCATGGCTCTTGGAATGTTTCCTCTTCTTTATTCTCCCTTGGGAATGTGAACTATTATTGCCACTAGAATATTCCTTGGAGTTGTCAGTTTCCTCACCAAAGGATTATTCTGTTGAATGTCTTTTGGCTCCATGCTAGGCCTTCTTTGAGGTTGTCCTCTTTGTGTGGCCACTTTCAAGACCATGCTTTTGTATCTCAAGTGGAATTTGAGTTTTCTTAGTATGATGTCTGTCTATGTGACTGGTTGTTGGCCCATGTTGCATTTTCCTTTCTATATATGATAGGCTTTGTAGTAGGAATGCGTTAATTTTAGTTTTTTTTTCATGTTCTTTTATCAGCCTTTCATTTTCATCCTTACAAATATGTAATTATAGGCCATGATGCCTCTTACGGTTTCAACAAAATTTGGAGGGGTTTCCACCACCCTCCTCTCATCATATTCTTCCTCTCTATTGTGGGAGATTTCCCCCAATTCATGGTGTGTCACCATACTGCACGCTATAGTTTTCCTGGTGTGCTTTGACCGCTTGAGTGCTTATAAAACATTTTATGTTAGCTAATTACCTACTAGTTTTGGTATAACAAATACAATTTATAAGGTGGAGTCAGCTTCTTTATTTGGAATACTAAAAACACTCAGTTCAAACTTTTCAAACATAAAAAAACAACAGAAAGTCTCATTCCTCTCTTCAACATTGGCTTAAATAGGTCTCTTATGAAAGGGGTAAGGTAGGGTGTTACCCTTAAAAATTTTCTAACGAGATTTTTAAGCGACTCGTTCATGAGCCCAAGCAGGCCAAGTGTTGTTTCCCACTATGATACCAATTTTTAACACATCCAACCCCTTAAATGGATTTTTAAGGGATGGGGCATTAAAATTTTACTTTCTCTCTAACCTCTCTAAACCCCCTCTTAACAACACTATCATCTTCTGCTCATTAGGAGCTTTCCAATGACTATTGTCATTCTCAAAACTAAGCCCTGGATAAGAATTTATGGCCCCTTAAAGTTTTGGGGTCCATATAATATCCATCTCAACTCACTTCCTTTCCATGTGGATCTCACCACTTGTATTCCTAAGTGGCATAGATGTGGCATCCTCCACTTGCCCCTTTGTGTAACACATAAAATTAAGGGAGATTTGACGTTCGACTCTTTGGCACTAAACACCCCTTTTTCCTTCTATGTGTCGTTCCTATGGAGTTTTGAAGTCTTGAAGTCCCGAAGGATCCTGAAACCTTGCCACATAGCTCCGGCCTTCGGCCCTTTTGTCTTATCTATGATAATACACCCAAAAAATTCAAAGTTCCAAAGTCCCAGACTCCTGAAGGGTCATCTTTAGGCGTGATGGTGTATTAAATTCAGAGGTAAAGACAGGTGGGTCCCAAGTACTCCACCTACTAATAGGCCAAGTGAATATGTGTTAGGGGGTGACACGTGACAATATAAAAATGACACGTGGCCCCATCAGTTGGTGACACGTGTCACATTCTAATGGGTATATAGGATCCGTGAAAATCACAAATCAAGGTGACACATGGAACGTTGAATGTGGGTCCACGTCACCCTGGGTGACATCAATGTGTCACATCACTTCGTACTGAAAACCTTCTAATGCACCTTAGGTGTTACAGTCAAGATATGTCCATGTAGATCCATAGATCTATGACCTATATTGCTTCACAACTTCATCATTCGGGGGATCCACTATGTGATATTCCTTGTTTCTCTCGGAGTGGTCATCACCGAACTGACCACAGTCTAGATCTAATGGTCATATGGAATCCCAAATGATCCTTGGATCAATGACCCTCATCATTTTGCGAATTCGGAGTTCAGGTATTTCACCTGCTCCACACTCTCTTTCTCCCAAAGTGGGACTTCGCTGAAGTAAGTTATGCTATCCTTTCACTAGGCTCAATCTAAAAAATGAGAAGGGTCTCGAAGGATCCTCAGATCCATGGTCCACATTAATTTGCAACTTTGACATTCAAATTTTTTGGTGTTAGGACACCACTATTGTCTCGTAGTGGTCAATGCCATATTGACCTCGATGTAGATCTAATGGTCAGGGAGGCTCTTAAGTACCCTTGGATTTGCGACTCACAGTTAGGGAAACTGCCAGATGTTGGTCAACCTTGTTGGTAACTAAACTAGTAGGTTTCCTTCGGTTGTTATCGAGGGTAGTGAAGTCATACATCCTAGAGCTTCGAACTCCTAGAGTTTTGAAGCCAGAATAGGTTTGCTCCTTTCAGGCCTAACAAAGGGTTCCAAGGTCCTAGTCATATGGATCCTCTAATGAGTCTCGGGGATGTATGCTCGAATCTTAACCGTGATTTTGTTAGGGTCATGGACATGAGCCCTCGGTTAGATGGATTTGATGGTTTGAAGGGAGCACCTTCCCTTCATAGGGATTAAATTAAAAAACATTTAAAGATGCATTTCAAGGGATCAACGAGGCTAAGACATCCAAGCAAAGTCTTCCTTGAATATTACCTTGTGAGACCCAACCTTGGAAAAAAATTCCTTAAGGAATTTTCAACCACTACAAGAGTCATAAACTTCTTCTCGCACTCACCTTAAATCCTATGTCTAAATAGTTCTCTTGCTGCTAAGTAGAGGAAAGAAGAAACCATGCAAATATAAGGGCTTACAGAAAAAAATATACATTTTCTAATGATAAATCAAACAATGTAAAATTTAATCATAAACACAGACATTCAACCATCACTCCCATTCTAGTACACAATGTATAAAAATACTTATCAGGAAACCAGAATTCGTGAAGAAACTGTAAGAGGGGTGCCCATTTCCACCCAAGCGTAGGCACAACCACTCCTGAATGATTTACCATTGGCCACCCACTAGCTATACCATGATGCTCTAAGAGAGTATCTTTCTTCTTGTTCAACGAAAGTCAAGGATGGAGGTTACTCTCCTCCTCCCACAGGAAATTGGAAAAACTATTTTTTTTTCACCAAGCAAGGGGGCCTGCAATGACTGCTTCCTCAGTCACTCATCTTCCTACAGACCCGTTTATCATCTTGGACCAAAAATGCTACCATCTACTTCTTGAATCCAGAGTAATCTTGTTGTTCAGTTTTTCCTCAGAACTAGAGAGCTGCACACACTCTTCTCTCTTGGAATAAATGGTCTCCCAACTCATTTCTTCGCCATGCCCTCTACCCACCCAATTCCTTTTATTTTATTTCCTTCCTCAACAAGTTTGCATGGGTATGAATCCCTAGTTCATGGTTAGGTCAGGGAGTCTTTCATATGGGTACTCTTCCCATCTCCTCATTAACTCTTGAGGAGGAACTCCCAAACCACCAGCCTGACTGGTAATTTATTTATGGGTCAGAAGATTGTTCTGGGTTTGAATAATTTAAATCTAGTAAGGTACTAGTCTGGTGGGGATCATATCAACCATTGTTGGTTCCCCTCACCATCTCTCTCATGGCATCATGGTATACCTTGGCGAACCCCCTCCTCAACAGTTATGAAAAAATATCCATCTTATTAATAACAAAAAATACACACACACACACACACACACACACACATATATTTACATTACTTTTTATAATAAAAAGGTTCATTAGTTCCAATGTCCACACATATTCAATCTACCCATAGTCTATAGGCAAGTTATAGTTATATTTACAATATGGGGAAAACATGGGTGTTACAATGGGGTTAGTTTTTATGAATTAGTCGATGGTCGAGGAGCATGAGGGATCATATCATATCATGTGCCCGACTGTAAATATACCAGGTCTAAATATTGAGCACAAATGATTGCTTTCTCCTCAGTAACAACGCCTCCCATAGTGACATCTTTGGCGATAGGCAGGAAAAGTGACTTTGTAAACCAATATGATAAGATTTGATACGTAATGGTAGCTTTAATTAACCATTTCCACCTTCTCCACTCATGTATAGGATCATAAATGTGAGTGGAAGAGGATTTCCTAAGTGAAGTCAAAATCTCTGTACTAGTTTCATATGAAATGGGTAGTTGTGTTATCACACTAAATTGCCTTGGGCATTTTAGTTTGTTTTCAATCCTTTTTTAAGCCTTAGATTTTAAATTTCTTTTAAAGTCTCATCCCTTTAAAGTTTATGTTTGGTAGGACCCCTTAGATGATTAAAGTTTTGAGTCTTAGCTCTAGTTTGATCCTCAAATTGATTTTTGGTCCTAGAATCGTTTTAGCTCATGACTTATTTTGGTCCCCTTCATGACTTGTCCCTAGATCGATCCCTCCCATCATTACAATGATGTGAAATGCATTTCTCCTCACTCATGATCTAGTAGGCATGCCTCATTCTCCTTGATTACCTGTCCAATCATTTTTTGAATTGGAATCACTGCCTACTCATCAGGAAGTTTCGTAGTGCCTATCTAGTTCATAATACTTCCACCTCGAGTCATGATTACCATGACTTTTGTCATGTTCCTTGTTTTCAGTGCCCAGATTTAGTTAAAGTTGGATGGTTGAGAAAGGCTCCCTTAGACTGTAATATTTTGATGAAGTAACTGTGATGTGAGATCGGAAGAG
>CBVK0103021327.1:0-10490 GCA_900067695.1 Picea abies | reverse complement strand
TTCTGCATTGTATATTCACTTTAGCTCCATGGATTTACAAAGTCTTCCTTCTACGAGGGCAGGCCCCTCTTCGGTTCGTCCAACACTTTATTTATCTTTGTAATAGTATATATAGGTAGATTACATCCGAGATTCAGAACGAATCATCTTCCCTAAAGTTCCAAAAATTGTTGTCGGTTACAAAAGAGTAACGTACAAGAACCAAACTCCTAATTTCTAGAGGAAATTATAAACAAAACTGGCATATTTGAGTTTTTTTCCTTGAAGGCCACTTGTCAATATTATTAAAAAATTCTCTAACACACACTAAAATTAGCCCGCAATCTATTTCATCTTGGCAATTTCTTCTTTCAACTTATCAAGCCATGCAGGTTGGCTTTCCCCAATGCTTTCGACCACCTCAACTTTTACCTCTGTCTTCTGACACTTGCTCTATTTCCTCTTGATAGCTCGTGTATGGTGTTCGCCTGCGTATCCATTGATGATTAAATCTTTCATGATGGGATTTAATCTGACCTTTTCATCCGCTCCTGGCTCTCCTGAAGGATTTGTATAAAATTTCGTTGCTAAGATTCGAGCAACCAGTTTCTCTCTTTTCTTCAATGATGAATTTGTCATATTAGTTGAAAATCCTAGTTCACTAGAGGCCATTTGGTCTGTCACATTCATTTTCCCTGGTTTTGCAGAAAGCATGAAATTATATTCCTTAGCTAAATGATTCGACCTGTGATTACCCCGTTCTGAAATAGAACGTTAATTGCCCAAAATAGAGTAATGTAACCCATGTTTTGAATGATAATCGCCATTGAGTGTCAATCATGAACTAATGACAAGAGTACTTGCAGGTACATCGGTTTATCACGTTTTTCCAATCTATTTTGAATGATGAGCCTTCGAGTTGGTTATCTGGCGGCGCTCACCTGGCATTGCACGGGCGAAAAGTACTTGAACAAGTGGCATGAGATGATTTGATCAATCGTCACTTTCCCCTCTCCACATGCGATCTTTAGATTTGACATATTAAATGATATTAGAACACGTTACATCGGGGCGTGGTTGAGCGGTTTCACGCTAACCCACTTTTCTCCCCGATATGCTTATGGAGGTGCCATGTGTCTATGGGTTGAAACCACGGTATTTTCCCCAGCACGCTCTCTAGTGCTTAACCTTCACGTTATTTCCTTGCTCGATATGCCTCCTGAATGTCGATCTGGGTTTCTCAATATCTAGGGCCCGCCGGGTCCCATCACTCCTACATCTCCTCTGATTTTAACCCTACCCGCCAGATATGACCCCACCCACTAATCTAACACTCCTCTATACTGATTTAGCATTCCGCCAAATCTCAAGACTTGGATTCCAAGAAATTATTGTAGTGATAACTAAAGGTATTCAACAATCGAAAGAACATGATGTTCTTCCTCCTCATCCAACATGAAGGGTTCAAACAACTTCAAAATTTCCATGTTCATCACTGAGTTGATCTGCATATAAGGTGGGATTTTCAGTTTGAAGGCATTCTTGTTCACTTGCTCAATGATATCAAATGGTCCATATCTAAGGGGCTGGAGTTTCTTTGTTGCTTCTTCCATTATTTCCTTACAGAGATAGAGCCACACCTTGTCTCTAACATGGAATTTATGATCCTCTTTATGTTGATCATGCCTGGCTTTGTACAATTGTTGGCTCTTCTCGAGCTACTCTCGAACCCTTAAATGTATATGCCCAACATTGTCCTTGAATGCACTTTCCATATTTTCTTCTTGTTGTAGTTATGGTTCTTCCTTTTATTTTCCATAAACAATATCAAATGGTGAAGGAGGTAAATAACCAAAACAAGTCTCGAAAGGAGACTTATTGGTGGAGGAATGAAGCTGTCTATTGTAGGTGTATTGAATGTAGACTATTTTCTCATCCCAAGTAATTGGATGTTTTCTATTGTAACCTCTCAACAATTGTGCTAGCGTCATGTTTACTACCTTAGTTTGTCCATCAGTCTGAGGATGGAAGCAAGTGGAGTACCTCAAATTGGTATCCATTCTTTCCCAAAGCATTGTCCAAATTCTTCCCAAGAACCTGTTGTCCTGATCATATATGGAGGTTGGAAATCTAGAATGTACGCAGACATGTCTGAAAAATAGTTCAATTACTTCTCCTCTAGATATTTTCTTCTTACAGGGAGTGAGCCCACACATTTTACTGAAGTGGTCTACCATAATGAACAACTAGTCATGGCCTCTACAAGTCATAGGAAAACCTCTAACGAAATCCATGGAGACGCTCTCCCAAGGCCTGTTTGGTACTGGAAATGGCATGTACAAACCATTTTTTTGGTTGCTTGGCTTGCTAGTGCTGCAAAGAACACAATATCTAACAAAATTTGACACTTGATCCCGCATATTTGGAAAATACACATACCGCTGCAGATTTACTATTGTCTTTGTCACACCAAAATGTCCAACAACCCTAGAAGTGTGTGCTTCTCTCATCAACTAAACTCTTCTATCCCGGGGTATGTATATTTTGTCCAACTTGTACAACAACCCATCTTGGAGGTGGCATTCGATTCCTTCCATGTCAATGACTAATCTCTCCTTCAACTTCTGATAGACTCCTATGAAGTCTTCATCTCTCTCATAATATTCACTTAGAAGTTCATGAGTGAAAAGATTGAGCTGCATTAACATTCCAATTGCTGCAATCTTCTTCAGTGGTGGTCAAGAGAGCATGCCTGCTATTCTATTCGTGACTCCTTTCTTGCACTTAATCAATAAATGAAATTGCTGCAAGAAGCCTAACCACTTGTAATGCCTCACTTGCTACATCTTGTTTTAACTTTGTAGATACTGAAGGGGATGATAGTCTCTTTTACCAAGAGGTAATGCTTCCACTTCTTCATAGCTTGTACAATTAAAAAGAGTTCTTTATCATACGTGGGATAGTCAAGCACTACTCCATGAAACAATGCTGAAGGTAGCATACATGCCTTTCTCCTTGCATGAGTACTGCTCCTAATGCATATACACTAGCATCGGTCTCCAGCTTAAAAGGTCATTGAAAATTCAGCATGGATAACATTGGAGCTTCACTAATTTTATTTTTCAAGCCTTCAAATGATATTTTATGTGTCTTACCCCAATGAAAGCTATTTCCTTTGACCGTTATGGCATGCAATGGTGTTGCTACTGTGGAGAAGTTTACAATGAGTTTCCTCAAATATTGAGCTACTCCCATGAAAATCATGACCTCTATGACATTGATGGGAGTAGGCCATTAGGTGATGGCTGCAATATTATCTGGATCAACCCTCAACTCCCCTCTTCCAATCATGTGTCCAAGATATATCAAGGATGTATTTCCAAACTCACACTTTTGCAAGTTGGGAATCAATTGATTCTTCTTCAAGGTCTCTAATACATGTGTCACATGTGAGAGGTGCGCTTTCCAAGTATTGCTAAAGATTAGTTTGTCATCCAGCTATACTATTAAAAATGAATCAATGAAGGGATGTAGCAGATCATTCATGAGTCTCATAAATGTTGCAGGTGCATTGCACAATCCAAAAGACATTACTAACCACTCATACAAACCTTGTCTTGTTTTGAATGATATCTTCCACACATATTTTGATTTGATCCTCACTTGGTGGTAACCTGATTTGAGGTCCAAATTAGTGAAGAATTTGGCATGCTGCAATTGATATTACAAGTAATCAATCCTTGGAAAATGATATCTATTATTGATGGTGATCTTATTCAGGGAACAATAGTCAATGCACATTCTCCAGTTTCCATTTTTATTTGGCACCATGATGATGGGTGAACCACATGGTGATGTACTAGGTCCGATGGCTCCTTTCTCCAACAATTTTTGCAACTACTTCTTTACTTCATCTTCTTCAATGATGGATTGCCTATATAGCCCAATGTTAGTCAATGGTGACTCTGGAAACAACCAAATCTTGTGTTCAACCTCTCTCTTGGTTGGAAGTCCCTGAGGCTCTCGAAACACTTCCTTGTAGGCTTCAATCAATTGTTGTAGTTGTTGATTCTCCTCGCCACTACATCCTTCCACATATGCCTTCATCTCCAACTCCTTGCTTTCTCCTTGTTTCTTTCCTTCTCTCAGGAATAACAAGGAAAAATTATTTGTACTTCCCTGCATGGTTCTTCTTTCTTGATGATCACTGATAAGAGAGAGATTATATTTGTCCTTGTGTGGATTTATGGCATAAGATTTTCCATCCTTGAATAGTCTATATTAGTTCTCTCTCCTTCTGAAAATGGTACCCCTCATGTGCAAATATGGACTTCCTAATATGACGCCACATATATCCATAGGGATCACATCTTAAACTACTTCATCAACAAAATTCTGATTAATGACAAACTTAAATTTGCCTTGCTTTCTCATTTTCAATTCCACATTTTTACTTACCCATGCCAGGGGGTATGGATGTGGATGATCTTGTGTCTCCAACCCAATCTTTTCAACCAATTGCATAGAGATCAAGTTGGATTGTGAACCTGGATCGAGAAAACAATCCACCTTGCTTTGCTTCATGTGGATTTTAATGCATAAAAGTTTAGTCATCACCTTCTCATCCTTTTGAATGCAACCAACCAATGCCACCTCTTTCTAAAGATTAGTGCAATTAATCTTCCCTTTTGGGTCTGATGTGATCTCCACCTGTTCCTCAACATCCACGGATATTAATGATTTTTTTTTTGAAAATATTTGGGGCACTTCTCATGGTGCAATTTCCAATAATTCTCCTCAGTGTGTTGCTTTCGATCACATCCTTTACATTGTTGGATGGAAGGTTTTTCTTCTTGTGCTGCTGCCATGATATTCTTCTCATTCCACTTCTTTTTATTTTTCCTCTTCCTCTACTGCTCTTGTGGTTCTACTTGCTTGTGAGGATTTGTTTGTTTCTTCCTCTTGTCTCCCTCAAGGCATTGTTCTTGAATACTGGCCTCATCAATTGTATTTGATCTAAATAACATCAGTTTCCTACGAATTTGAGGTAACAATGCCCCCAAATACTTGACTAAAATGTATGGACTTTTGAGAGAGACTCCCATCTGAATTGCTCTCTTCCTGAACTCTATGGACTTTTGAGAGAGACTCCCATCTGAATTGCTCTCTTCCTGAACTCTTTCGTGAACTCCTGCATTGATTGTCCTTGTCTTTGCCTTAAGTAATGCCATACTATTTGTTGGTGTTCCTCATACCCTATTGGATAAAATTGAGATTTGATCATGTTCTTGAAAACTTCCTAATCAGTCACTGATGTCTCATTTCCTAGTGCTCTGCTTAATGCATCACTCTCCCACCATGTCAAAGCATGACCTTCAAGCTTCAACCGAGCAAAAAAAAAAATGTTTTCCATTTACCTCATGCACGCTGAAGTATACTTCCATCTACTGTAGCCATTGGTTCAACCTGATAGCATCCACTTCCCAAGGATAAGGCTTGATGTCCACCTTGACCTCTACATGAAAATGTACCTATGTTTTATTGTAGTTGCACTCTCCAATCTCTGGCTCAGTCTTACGCTCTATCTCAAAGTTATTTTCTTCCTTCTTGGGGCCTTCATGATAGGTCTCTGTTGATGGAATTTCCTTGTTCTTCATTTCCAATAGTTGTGACACCATTGATGTCAACGTGGCAAAAATATACTCAAATCGATTCAACTTTACCCTCGGATCTTCTTCTTCCTCATAATTTTCCCTGACATTCTTGATACTCTACTTCGCTCTAGCCCTGGAAACAACTATTGTCCACTTATTTTGTAATCAATGCAAGTACTTAACATACAGCTCTCACTGAATGCATTAGAACTTCTGTTATGATACCATATGATCCATAAACATGAGGCTTATATCCTCTCCGTCTCATCAACACAAAGTCCTCTACAAAACAAATATAATATTTGTTCTCATCATCTTATAGACAACTCGACTAGCCATGCCAAAGTCACATCGACTAGGGAAAAAAACCCAGTAGACCATCCCTAGTCGAATCAACCCCATGAGGAGGAATTCAGACTTTCTGGAGTCAATTCAAAGTAATACAATTCGACCAAGTTGACTAATATGAAAGCAGGTCGACCAAGTCAAGTCAAATCGACCAGATAAAATCCCATTCGAAATGTGGGTGGATCTGATTGACCGAAAGTTGTTGACAGCCGATTATGAAAGAGGAAAATGACCCATGAAGGAGATGAAACGCTCAAAAGTGAGTTGGGACGGCCAACAATGAAGAGTATAATCTAGAGGACAAATTTAATTAACAGGTGTGAAGGAAGACGTTTGGGAGGTAGATTTTAATGTTCACTAACAAAGAAAAACGTATGCAAGTCAATTTTAATGTTCATCGAAAAATAACAAATGTATGGGGAGAAATTGATAGCAGGTGAATTTTAAAAATGTGTATATGGTCCGCTGGTGGTTGAAAAACGCCCAGACAACCCCTACTTTCCATATATATGCCGTCTATGATTTATGGGAAAATGGAAAATGCCCTAATAAGTCGAGAATATACCCAATGACTCTAAAAATGAAATTAGAAACCCCTAATCAGATAACAATGGCTCGGGAAGGATGTTCGTCGATTCCCAACTTAAAATCAATACACGACTATGGTTAAAGAGCTTATAGGCTGGATTACATACCCATAATGACCATATTCATATTAAACAAGCTCAAGTCCAAACTAGTACGAAATTCCATTTGCTAAATAAAACGCATAAAAACATTAAGCTACAATGCACACATTAACAATTCATGGACATTACAACCAAAAACACTCATCACACATAAAATCATAATTTACCTTGGAAACCCAAACGGGAAAACCAACATTCTTTTGGCTTCGGCTATCCTCTTATTTATTCAACAATGGGCAAGTTACAGGCTCTTTGGTTTATCTCTATGCTCCCCAATGACATCTGGGCAACCTCTCTACATCATTCATAATGAAATAAACCCTCTCTCATTGTGGAGAAACATTATATAGAACATTGAGTCGATCGGGAGGATAGTTGGAAGGTCAAGTGTCCCCAATGATTCAATTTCTCTCTGGTCCACTTCTCCTTCTTTTGTTTATTTGTTTATCTTTTCTCACATGTAGAAAAGGTCTTATGAACGTCTCATTACTCCTTTACATACAACAATATAATTCCTGAATTTACACATATTACATTCAAAATGGACATCAATCATGATGGCATGGGGCCCTTCACGCCAACAAGTTAATTTGCTTCTTCTTCCATAGCCTTAAACGTTTCCTATGTTGATCATCTTAGAGTCTTGTGCCGAAATCCAATTGTTCTTTTCGGATTCAATTCATATCAATACTTTCCCAAGGACCCCTAAGCTACAATGGGGTTGTATGAAAAGTACAATGCTAGCAAATGAGAAGAGAGTGTAGTTTTCAAGGTTATGAGGAAATCCCCACCTCAATGACACTCTCTAATGGAACAAACTCAAGAACAATTCACCAATATAAAATTTTCCATTGTGACAACTATCCGACATCATGAAGCAAAATGTGTGTGAGCTCCCTAGCTCAAGTCTTATTTTATAATCTTTGGGGCCCAAGCCACTTGTCCATTTCATGCGAAAATATGCAAATTTTTAATTACTAATTACTTATTATTCATCCATCCATGTATCATCCATATGCACAAGTGTACAATTAATTCTCTTTTTAAAATATAAAATAATGATTATTCATCACCCAACCACTACTCTTCATTTTTCATTACGAGGTGTTCCCTTAATCTCCTCATATTTTTCTATTTGAGTGGGTGCACATGTAGTCACTACTTTATTTAATTAAATCCCCTCATTAATATTTATGAAGTATACATATATTTTTCCGTTACCCATTTGAATTTGAATTCATTTTTCCTTTTTCTTCTCCTTATTTTATGGGTGCACTAGTAATTAATTTTTAAGTTAATTGAAAGTACTTTTATTTTATTTCATGCACATTTCTAAATGCATTAATTTTTATATTAGTTTTTAATTAGACTACTTTATATGCTCAATCAATCACTCATGCATTGATTTAATTTTCCCAAATTAAATGAAATGCATATAATTAATTATTTTTCCCATGTATGTATAACAACTATAATTGATACAATGGGTGCCAAGATTCTCCACGCCCTTGAATATTTCCTTCCAATAAGTATTAAGGGTGTCATGTTCATGCAAGCCCTTCAAGTATCCAATTTTCTTTGGTGGGGGAAGTGGTACAACAATCGAGACAACAATAATTCAACTCATTACTACCTTGTCGAGAGACTAATAGTCACCGAGGAATAAAGATGACATCTTATTGCATGGCCCTCGTCTAAACTTTGTAAGTGGCATAATCTATGACCTACCCTCATGGAAACATACAACCTCTAGGTAAAAGCATCATAATTGTTTCAATCCAGAACTGGAAAAATAGTGTTCGAAGGTGGAAATAACATGTATAGGTACAAGTGGTTCTATGTGAAGCTTATGCTAGTAGTTAAACAAGCTGTGGAGGCTTAAGTCCAAATAAATCATTTGTCTCTTTCAATTGAGTTGTGTATGGAAGCCTATAATTGAACCTAAGAATGATTTCTTTGCTTGGTCCCTTATCCTTGAAGGCCTGGTTTCCATCCATCCACTGGTTTACCTTGGCATCCTACAACCCAAATGTCTTTTGTGTTGTCACCTAGAAAATCTCCAACATCTCTTTTGGTTCTATACATATGCCAAGTCTATTTTGAACTTGGTCACCCAATGTTGTGGTTGGCTCCTTCCTGCCTCCATTTCCTAGAAAGTTGACCTTCTAGATGATAGATTACCCTCAGTCGTCGAGTTTTAGGAAACTTGGAAACTCATCAAAATTGAAGTGATATGTAACATCTGAAAAAAAAGGAATGAAGCCATGTTTAAGAAAGTTCATCCCTCGAAGAACTTTTTGTGGTTTGACAATGCATTGATCTATGTCAACCTTCACATGAAGAGAATTGTGCCAATACATAAAGAAGAGCTCGATGTGGCACATATACATTAGTCATTGGACAAATGGGGCAAGGATCTTACACCATGAGCAAGGAGCCTCCTACCGCATCACTTGCTCCTTCGACTCACTCCAAGCAATCTTAGAGATTTGAGGCTATATTGAGACATATGGTGGGTCACTTTGTTTGCAAGAGGTGAAATTGTTATAACAGTTTCTTGGAAGTCCTTTACCAAGACCTTGAAATGACAAGTTCCCAATGCATGCTTTCCTTGGCCATTTCTAAAAATGAGAAGCCAATTAAGGGGGAAAATCAAGCTAATGATGGATAGGGGGCCATGGTACCTAATTCTAATATGACCAATGATAGATAGAGCCCACCACCAAGGACAACAATGACCCCCGCCTTATTCCAATTGCTACTTAATTTATGAATCTTTTTATGAGTGCATATTGTTTTGTGTGTGTTTATGGTAAGTGATTATGGATTTTATGTCTATATTCCAAGTGGACTACCTTTTGGTTGTGTAGCTTGATGGATTTGTTATATAGCCAAGTGGATATTTTGGTAGTCTCTTTGATTTTTGCAGAGTTGTTAGCGTATGGGGCTTTAGTTTAGGCCTATTGTTTTTGGCTTGTAGGGGATGCCTAGTAACCCAACCCTTTTTCATAAAAGATTCCCCAAATGTACTATATTGGTTATAACTAATAGTTAAAGGAAACATTTTATACAAAAGAAAAAACAAAATAAACCAAGTTATCACATTCCACAATCACCTTTTCTTTGAAGCAAAACCAACATACACCAATTTTTTTAACAAGTGTTTAGTAACCTATAACTTACCCAAGATTCACTTGATCTTCCATGCTTCAATTCGATACTATCATGTTGCTACATAGATGAATTAGATCTTGTAACCACCCAACTAATTTCTTGACTACAATTTTTAATCTAGCAACTTTATGACTAAGCTCAACAGAATATAATACATAAGAAATAACATCAAACTTCATAATTGAAATGCATTCAGACTAAACCCTTTCACAACATGTTTATAGAGATATATTAGTATTTGCATCAACCTTAGATGAAGATATATTTTGTTTGAAAAAATAGGGTATTCCCACACAAGACGAACACCTTAAGCAACCGCTCACACAACCAAATCAAAGATCAGTACATGTAAATGTGTTGAACCTACACAGAATAGATCTAGCTAAACAATAACACACACATTTGCAGAGATAATTTGAGAAAGAAGAAGAAAGAGAGAAAGAATGAAACAATTCTCATTAACCATTACGAATAATGAATAATTTACACATGATATACTTTGTATAGCTCAATGAGTGCGCACTGGAGGAGAAACAATGCGCCATAGTGGTGGTCTAGAGTGATATGGACACACACCAACAATTATAGGAGTGAATTTCCACCTAGTCTAGTCTCTCAGGAAGTTACGGGAGTGAACTGCCACCTA
>CBVK0103021326.1:0-10164 GCA_900067695.1 Picea abies | reverse complement strand
CCTTCTTTTGTGTTGAAAGACATTTCCATGGTTTTGTAGTTGGTGGTAATCGGTCCCAAGGTGCTAAGCCACTGCAAAACTAATATGATATTAGTGTCTGGAATGTCCACTACATAGAAATACTGTGTTAAGGTGTACTTTCCCAATGTCAATCTCATTTGTGGAATATACCTGTCACAAGCCATAGTGTGACCTCCTGCTACCTCAACCAAGAAGCCCTCAAATTCTAATGTGGGAATGTGTTTCCTTTCTACCATAGAAATATCAATGAAATTGTGAGAATCCCCTCCATCAATTAAAATTGTTTCTCGTTGTCCCTGCACCACTCCCTTCATTCTAAAAGTATTAAACTTGGACACTCTGCTAATAGAGGCAATACTAACCTTCTTGAGTCCTGCATCATGATGTGGGGGCACCTCATCACCATGTGCATGCAAGGCTTGTTCTTCCTCCTTTTGGATCATATGTATGTTATGAATGGCTCCACTCTCATCATCATATGTCTTTTCCTCACTTATAAACACCACGTCTATATAGTTAATCTTCCCTTTTCCAATACACATATGACCTGGCTTCCATGGTTCTTTGCAAGTGAATCAAAATTTCTTCCTCCTCAACCCTCTTCTTGTAGCTTCATCCATCTTTCCCTTGCCCTTGTTAATTTTTTTGGTGTCTCAACCCCTTGTAATGATTGGGGGTCTAAGTGTAAACTTTTTTTTATTGGTTTCCCCGACTAGATCTCTAGTGCACTCAATGAAATCTTGTAAGGTTATAGGATTGAAGGCCTTAACCCATCCATGTACTAGTTCAGTCAACCCTTCTATATACATCATTAGTAACCTAGATTATGACATGTCAGGGATCATAACTGACACTCTCTAGAACTCCTAAATGAAGGCTTCAGCTGAGCCGATCTTCCTAATCTGTGTGAGATCCCTGAAATGAAGCCTTGGATCCTCCATGTCAAATATATCCATGAGTCTCTGGGTGAATTCAAGGTATGAAGTGACATGCTCATGACCCAAAGTGGTCATCCCATGAAACCACCAGTCATGTGCTTTACCATTAAAGTGTAATGTTGCAAACTTGATGGCCTTCTCCTCTACAATGTGATTCAACTGAAGGAATGCATCCATATTTTGTACCCAAGCCTTGGTTGAAATCTGATTTGATCCATCGAAGTGGGGTATCGCCATTCTTCCTTCCTTGTGCCCAAACTCATTGTCTCCTATGTAATTTCCCTTAGACCTTCGCTTCTAAATTAGGTGGAAATATTCTCCCAATGAAACCTATATTCAGAAACCTACACTTAGAGAATTATATGCTCTCTCAAAATCCTCCCATTCTTCCTCAATGCCTCCATACCCAAAGGCATTTGTGTCCCTTTTCCATGCCTCCAAGAAGGTAGGAATATATGGCCTAGGTGTGGTCCTGCTAGCTATGTTGGAATGAGAATGTGTGCCTCTAAATGATCTGGGGTCCTCTGCATGATCTTTATGCCCATATTCCTCATCATGGCCTGTTCCCCCCTAAGATCCACTAGCCCCTTGGTTTCCTCCTAAAAGAGGTGGGTCCTTTCCATGTCTTTTCTCCATCAAGATCTAAGAGTGTATACCCTAATGCTTGCACTGTTCCACTGTGCCTCCATTATGGCTATCATTATATCCTAGCCTTTCTAAAAAATTGTAAAGGATATCTTTATTTCTTCCTGTCCCATAGACAAATGATTATGCATCTCTTCTAGACTACCCTGCATGACAACTTGGTTGTTATGTAAAGTATCATTCAATTTTTGAATCACCCTTTAAGCTAAAAGTGTTTCTTCTTCTGACCTTGCATTTTTTGTTTCATGTGTTTCCCCCATGCTTTCTTCTGGCTCTTCTGTCTCTGGAATACCTGATACAGGTTGTCCCCCATGACCTCTCCTCCTAGGCGTTAGTGTTTTATCACAGGTTGACAAAGGAATTTTCTCTGATACCACTGTAATGTTCCCACACAAATTCAATAGGAACTTAGGATTCATTTTATGATATGTTTGTATTATTGCTTGAGTGTTTTTGTAGGTTTTGCTTCTCAAAGTTGCACTGGATGTGTTGGTTTGAGTTTTATAGCATATGAAGAATGAATATAACACAAAAACACATGGAGATAACAAGATACAAGAAAGATAACACAATAGAATGTTCGAATAACTTCAGATCTGACCTTTACTTAGATAATATGTTGACCTCCATACATGAGATCTACATATATGGAATAATATGGAAGAGAATAATAAGTATGATCTGAATATGCCACCTAGATATAATGAGATGGATATGTGAGTCCTCCTAGTTATTTAGTAGCAACATCCAAGTAAATACAGGATCAATTTATTTCCCTTCAAGCCTTGGCACCTCTAGATCTGGCTGAGATGTGGCCCAACAGCCTATAGCAATCTAAGAAATTTGTCTGCAATCTAAGAAATTTGTCTTCCCTCAAGAAATCC
Source organism: Picea abies (assembly GCA_900067695.1). Taxonomy (NCBI): domain Eukaryota; kingdom Viridiplantae; phylum Streptophyta; class Pinopsida; order Pinales; family Pinaceae; genus Picea; species Picea abies. The sequence continues at coordinate 7,676 of CBVK0103021326.1, read as the reverse complement.
CTCAAACCCCTGGAAAACACTGCCAAACTGTAGATCTGGGAATGTAGAATGCATATGAAGAGATCCCTCAGCCAAAATCTCAGATCTAACCCTTCAAATCACTGGATACCCAATGGATAGTGCGCCCCTCTTCAGAAACTCTCCCAATAACCATAATAAATAAATATTCAAGAGAAAACCACCAATAATAGTTGAGAAAGGGCACTCTAGGCCTAGAAAACCATCCTGGAAAGAGATTTTCTTCAAATCTCCCTTCAACTGACCAAATCGAACTATTTCTCCTCCAACAATGCGCCCCACTTGCAAAAAACCTCCATATCTATGCCTTAACTCTCCAATCCATTGCATAATTCACCTTGTAGTTGAATAGAATGGTGAGGGTGGAATATTTCACCACCTTGACCAAGATTGGATAAGGAACAAATGGATCTTTCACCTCCTTGTTGATCTCTAGGGTTTGTTTACTCAAAACCCTCAAAATGTTAAGCATAGTCATGGATGGATTTAACATGTATTCCCTCTAAAACACCAATTAACTATTTGGCTAGTGGTGGTTATCAATAAAAATATCCGCCCATGGTTGTCCGTGAAGAATGAACATCTTATGTCGGCTCTTATATTCTCTAGTAGAAGACAAGTGAAGAGAATGGATGTCCACCTCCAACCATTAATCGATGAATTGAATAAATTATGGAAGGGATATGTGTATATGATGTATTAAGACCCATCCTATGGAGAGGTATTTTACATTGTATGGCATATATGCATACACCATGCATGATTATTTAGGATTAGTATTTTTCTCTGGTAAGCATGTTGATTGATTCCTTTATATCTGTAATGTTATTTGATATACTTAATTTGGTGCAACCATCTTCTTTGGCATTAGCATGTTTTGTATACAATTACATCGCAGGTCTTGTAATAGAAGGGTATCATGGATGTAGATGTTTTTGAACTTCTATAAAGGCTAGGTGGTCCAACCACCTATGAAATCCGGTGTACAATTGCTTGAGGGAATTCAAAACCATCCTTATAGAAAAGAAGCATCTGCATTTAATGGTAAAATAAATAAAATTTGGAGACCTAAAATATTTGCATAGGAAAACTAGCTTAGGGCATTTGACACAAAGGAGAAGGAAATCACATAACTATTTGATTAAAACGGGGAACATATGTTCAATGATATTGAATATTTCAACATACATGTTGAGAAAATTCTCATTGGGATGAAAAGTAAATTTCTATTTTATGAGCTTCCATAATGGGATGATCTTAATATTTCCCACTTACTAGATCCCATGCGTATATTCAAAAATGTTTCGTCATCTTTATGGAGACACACATCATTGAAAAATAGTGACACATTGGGTGGTAGGAGAGATCTTATTTCTTCAAATACTAAAAAGAAACATTGGCTAAGAAAATAAAGTAGAGGAGAGGTCAATCCCTCTTGGTCTTTTAAAGAAGATGATGTTCCATGGATTTTGAAGAAAGATGATCTTTCTCTGGAGAAGGATGTTATATTGGGAGTGAAGGTGTCTTTTTTATATGGGTCAACTCTATGAGACTACTGCATTGTCGAAGAACATTTTTCGGGGTTGAAATCACATGATCTGAAACTTCTAAGAGTATGTACGTTGATTACGTGATTCTTTTTTGCAGTGTAGGTTATGTGATTCTTTTTTTGCAGTATGGTTTTTTTTCATAAGAAGAATGGGTATATTTTGCATTAGAAAGTTGTTGCAGCTGCACTGGTCAACATAATAATACAAAAATATGTAGTCCATCCAAAAATAGATATTGAAACTTGTCCAAAATTTGGAGCTTACTATCTAAAGAAACATAACAATATGTCGCAGAGGATTTTGAAAATATATCGATCTTATAAATTATATAATAAAAATAACACTTAATATTAAGCAAAATTTGTAAAACATTAAACATAGTACTGTATAAAAGCATGATGGTCGTAAGTTTCCTCGTGTTTCCCTGTGATGGATTGAAAGTTCTAGTGTACACCCAATATTTCCACATTTTCTTGTTGTCACTATATAGTCTCATCTTCTTTGGCCTCCCCAACTACTGATCCAACATATAGCTTGGCATTTGGAGCAACTGAAGTGGGACTTATTACTAGATCCACAACCATTTATCAAAGCGCAACACACTTAGCTAATGCATGCTACCAATAATAGAGAAAGTTGAATTCCTATTATTTGTAATAAAATCTTCCCATCTTATCAAAACTCTATGAATATTAATGGATTCACACAATGGGAATCTCCTAGAATGCAAGTGATCCATTTTTTAGACACTACATGACACCTGCAAAATCCCCCTAGCACTTCCCACTGATTCCACCCATAGACTACCATAACCATTAACCAGACTCTTTTTCAAAGACAATTGACAACAGAGAAAGAGACTTTCAATTTCAAAATTTGTTCCGCTAACCTTTTGTTTTCCAACATAGAGAGAGGTCCACAAGGATCTTTAGAAGAAAAAGTACAAGAGTCGCGATTCCAAACCATCCATACCAAACTAGGAAGTAACCAATACCATAACCACTAATCCACCAAACAAAACCTTCGGGTGAACTGAAATCCCATGAGAATGAATAAGAAATATTCACAAGACTAGAGGAAAACCCCCAATTCAAGATAGGATGGAGAAGAGTAAGAATCCACATAGACTCCCAATCTTGCATACCTAAAGTTAAATCCATTATCCCACTTGGAAAAAAACCCAAGTCCGAGTGAAATTGATGAACATACTCCCACATCAAACACCAATTTTGTGAGGGTACCATGGATGTTATACTCCTTGACTATCATGTTCCAAGATTAAATCATCCATGCCATTTGATGTGCCATTTTTCCTTCATGCAAAACCAATACATTACAGTGATTTGGAACTTAAGGGATAGGGGAATTTGACACCTTGCTTATAGTTCTTGGGACTCCACAATCCAACTAAGAGGCCATGTTGACCAAATGATCTTCTTGTTTTTTAGCTCCCTTGGAATGTGATAATATTTGACGATTTCAAACCTACTAACTTCCTTTTGTATTCTCCCCACAATTATTGTGAGTTTTCCATCACTTAGAGAGGAATGATTGTGCATCAACTTGATAACTAATGCCAATTCCCTCGTAGCAATTAGACTTTTGATATAACTTGCATTGAGAAGCTTCAACCCCTAGAAAAGATTCAATGCATCCACTTGGTTATTTGACACTCTAACCAGACTCAATCCAAAGGTGATTTCTTGATTTCCCTTGGGATCAAGAAGGATCCCCCCCACACCTACCACCTCTATTTTTAACAATGCATATTATAATATGCTACGCACTCACATTTTTATGATGATTAATTTTGTATATGTTTATTTTTTTAGTGTCATTATCCTTCACTTGTGCATGGTTGAGTGACCTGACTTCCCTAGTACCTATGAAACACCATATCTAAATTATTTTCATTTGTATGTTGGATTAGATCAAAGGATATTTACATGGCTACTATTCCTAGGTGGTGTCAAGAGATAGTTGAGATTGTTTGTATGTTTGAGAACGAATTTCCCACGAGTTTCATGGAATTGCAAGTCAATCTTCTAATTCACCTAGTTGATGAGGTTGAATTATCTGGGGTGGTCTCATATTTTTGGATTTTTTCTTAGATAGGTATAGGAAAAATTTGAAGGGGTTGGTTTGACAAAGGGTGAAACCCGAGGGGTTTATATTGGAGGGGCACATAGTATACATGTCATTCTATTATGTTAGTGAGTACATCAAGAAAATTGAGGACACAATAGGTGTAGTGGTTTGGGATGACCAACAAGAAGAGGAAAAAAGAAAAGAGGAGCTACTCCAAACTAATGAAAAAAGGCACATGATAAATAGTAAGTCACTTATCTTTTGCCAAATTTCTACAGAGCAATTTTTTACAGTAAACTTGATGATATATATTCAGTCTCATACTATTTGATTTGATTTCATGAATACATCAGTGAATTCATAAATTGATCCCAAATTTATAAATTTGTTTTTAACAATGTGGAGGGAACACAACTAAGGGTCGTGTTGTATGAATACAAGAGAAAGAAATGTGATAGTGACATGAAAGAATTTAGATTGTTTAACGATAAAAGCATTCATTGTCCTAATCATTTAAAATAAAATAGGCCAATGGTTTGTCCCAATAATTGGGTGGTTAACCAGATCAAAGATATGGTGCGTCTGACCATTACCCTCATGGTGAAGAGGATGCACTAAACATAGAGATTGGGTGCAAAAACTTTGTAATAATCTCTCTATGTACATTCACTTTATAATGCATGTTTGAATTATATTGTATTATGTTTTTATTAATGCTTTAGTTATCAGACATATGAAACTATCATTTGTTTTCATTTTTATATGTGCATTTGTTCCCATATATGTGAGCATATGGACATCATTTTCACATTGAGGATGCCAATGATGGATGTGCCAAACTAGATTGTGGGGTGGAGGTCAAGTTGGCCAATCTATTTGTGCTAGCCACTATGATTAGAACTTAATAGAAGGGAAGTTAGGTTATGTTAGAAAGATACAAGAGACTAAATCAATGAAAAAAGGCACATCATAAAGAGTAAGACACTTATATTTTGTCAAATTTCTACGGAGAAATTGTTTACACCAAACTTTTTGATATATATTTGGTCTCATACTATTTGATTTGATTTCAAGAATACATCATTGAATTCATAAATTGATCCCATTAATAATTTTTTTTTTTTACAATGCGGAGGCAACATAACTATGGATCACGTTATATGAAGAGAAGAGAGGGAAATGTGACACTGACACGAATGGATTTAGATTGTTTAACGATAAAAGCATGACTTGTCCTAATCATTTAAAATATAATAGGCCAATGATTTGTCCCAATAATTGGGTGGTTAACCAGATCAAAGATATGGTGCGGCTTGCCATTACCCTCATGGTGAAGAGGATGCACTAAACATAGAGATCAAGTGCAACAACTTTGTAATACTCTCTATATACACATTGTTCACTTTATAATGCATGATTGAATTATAATGTATTATGTTTTTATTAATGCTTTAGTTATTATATATATGGTAATGTCATTTGTTTTCATTTTTACATGTGCATTTGTTCCCATCTATGTGAGCATATGGACATCATTTTAACATTGAAGATGCCAATGATGGATGTGCCAAACTAGATTGTGGGGGTAGAGGTCAAATTTGACCAATCTATTCATGCTAGCCACTATGATTAGAACTTAATAGAAGGGAATTTAGGTTATGTTAGAAAGATACAAGAGATCATGCAAGTGGACTTCCCATATTTCCAATGTAGTATTTTTAGGTGCAAGTGGTTGGATACCTTTGACTAGGAGTAATGTAAATGAAGATCATGATAGTTGGATAATATATATCAACTCTAAAAATATGTGGGATTAAAATATGTAGCCTTATGTTTTCCCAAAACACTACAACCAAGTGTTTTTCTACCTTAATGTGTTGGATAGGGATTGGTGGTTCATGCTAAGGCACGATCTGAGATCAAAAAATCTTTTTGAGAACCACAATCTTATCATGCCTAGTGAGGAAGATAATTAAGGTGATGGTAAAAAAGAGTGATATATACATGTTTTATTTCATCATTTATATTATGGACGAGTCATTTTATCATGGTTATCTATAATTGACCAATTATGTTTTTCTTCATTTGATGATGTTGGATATGAAAAATAAACAACCATTTGCCACCATCATGTTGAAAATAATTAAATTGTTTTAGAACTTCAAGCTCTATAATGAACTTTAATTGTAAGATCTTCATGTTGTTCCTTAGGGGTGTTGCATAGAAGGTGTCTTTGATAATATATTTATTGTCATACATTAAACTAATAGAAGGGTCTTTTGTATATAAGCATCAAGTTTGTTTTCATGTGTACAAACATCTTTAAAAAATTTCACAAATATCTTGAACTCCAAACTAGATTATTCACAAAAATTGGTCCAACCAACTACCTACACCAAATCATCTATATGTCAATTACATGTAATGTGAAAGAGATCATTTTTAGTTGACCAAATTAGATGCCTAGTAGGTTAAAGTGAACCTTATCATCCTTCCCCTGAAAAAATTGTTTATACAGTTAACTTAATGAAAATTAAGTGTATGGAATCCTATACAACATCCTAATCGCATCAATGAATGCATAATTAAGACCATCAATGGGCTATAATGCATGTTGTAATGATGTATGTAAAATTATTTTTTATATGCCTAATTACATGAAACTCATTGAAAGAATTAGTTCTTAATTAATTGTTTTGATAAATGTACATGTATGTTTTTTCAACGAGATTAATTATTTTTAATTTCAATGAAGAGATTAACAATGAACATTTTTTTCTATCATTATCCCCCTTAAATGGGTTTAAATTTTTTGTTCTTCTTTTAAAAAGTTATTATTAATAGTTAATGTTCATAAGCTTCTTAAAAAAATGTTGCATTATTTACAAAATGGTGATTGATATTATACTTCGATCAACATGAATTAACCACCTTATATGCGATATCTATGTTTTTTTGTCCTTTGCCTCCTATATACGACACATTGTGTGTGGGAGTGTTTGATAATAAACAATCAAATACATCATGTTTGACATCTTAAAATAGTTTTGTGATTTTAAAATCTCCTCTTGCTAATATACTCGTGTATAATAGTAAGAATTTTAATATAGACATACTATGGATACTTTGAATACCATCTTGACACTCAATTTGGTATTTAAAAAACTAGACATACAATTAAGAATAGTGAAAAATATAATAAGATTAATTGAAACAATAGTAGGATATTAAGAACTAGATCTCAACACAATGACAAGTTTCCTACTATGTCATTTGAAATTTTCAAGACTAAGGTTCCACCACCATATGTAAGGATGGATTGTTAATTTACATGTACCTAACATGAACCATCATTTTGAGATTCAATGCTAAAGCATGATAATCAAATTTTAAAATATTACTCTATGGTAAATTTAATGATAGTGAAATTCAAGGTTAAAGAATGAAAATAATTAATTTTAAAAGGATTAATCTATGGTAAATTTAATGATATTTGAGAATCAAGGCTAAATAATGAAAATAATAAATTTTAAAAGGATTAATCTATGGTAAATTGGTAATTTATTTTGATTACTTGTAAGAATTGTAAAGTTCAAATCTTTTTTCTTATGTTTGTGAAATTCATACCCCTCAAAATTATTTAAAAAGAATGTTAATAAAACAATTATAATGATGAATACTCTCCTTCCATTTTGATAACTTTATGATACATGTGTAATGCTACATTTTGGGTCGGATGGAGTGCACTGTGGAAAACCTAGACAAGCACTCTCATCATCTGCAGGTATTTATGTGGTTGGATTTCGTGCTCTTTGAAGGTGTCCATGAATAAAATGTCGGTGAACCCTGAGGCATATTTTATGTCTTTGTCAAGGATCCCTATGGAGGTGGTGGGGGATCTAGTGGACTATTCCCTTGACCCGTTGATGGGGAAAAGCATATGGAAGTTGCCAGTTGGTGGTCTCTCGTCATCCAGGTCAGAGCAATTTTTTTCCAAACCAAATTCTAAGGGGAGGTTGG